>CADEAB010000073.1:307034-358778 GCA_902825105.1 Syncerus caffer | reverse complement strand
CGGCTCCTGCCCCGCGGCTGCTTCCTCTTCTCGTCTCTCACTCTCACTGACACACACGGGACTGGTGACCAGGCCCCAGGCTTCTCCATCTGAAGCCCCCAATTGTGTCAGGCCTCGGTTCCTGGCACCAGGTCCCTCCTCGTTACCCAAAAACCCCCAAGAGGAGGAGGCCGTGTCCACCTCCTCTTCCTCCACTGTCTACGCAGTCCTCCTCACACTCACCTCGTCCACCCCGGGAGCAGGGGTTCCCCACCTCTGACAGCCCCAGCCCCTCACCCTGGAGGAGCTCTGCCGCCAAGTCCGGCCACGTCCCCTCCTGTTCTACAGGGCACGTGCTCTCCTTGAACTCCACCCGCCGTGGTTTCAGACACAGGACCAGTTTCTGGCTCTGCCTTTGTCTCAAATGACATCTCCTTTTCTCTAGAAGAAGGCTGGGTGGGGGCTCTGGACTGCGAGGATCCCCTAAGCACACAAACACAGAAATATGCGTATGGGCTCCAAACTGTCTCCTAAGTCCGGATTCAAGCAGTAGTCGATTTCCTACAGATGAATGAATGGCACCAGTAAGCACTTAATGACCTTTGCTAAAGTTTATCTCTCACTTGTGACCATTTTCCGTGAAGAAGCCAAAGAAACATTTAAATACTTAATAAGAATTACCGCCCCTATAACAACGAGTAAGAAAAAATCAGGATGCTCAGTAATCTGCTCTCCTCATTCACAAGCCAGGTGATTCCTCCCACCGCAGTCAAAAGGCTACAGGTCACTAACCTTCTGCGACTCTTCAGAAACATCAGTGTCACAGTCTGTCAGGCCCCTCAAATGAATACGCCCAAATATCAACTGGTCGGCCCCCTACTTCCAAACCTCTGCCTGTGGTTTTGAGTGTTCTCAATCCTGTGACTACCACTCCGTGGTACCAAGTTTGACCCTAAGGAACGATGCTTGTCTCTTGCCTCTCGCTGGCCACGAAGCTACAGGCTCCTTGAGGTGCGACCATGAGCAACACCCAGTCATACTGTCCACACACCAGACAGGCCCTTGTCACACTCGACAGCGCTGAGGGGAGCTGCCCGGGGGAGCAGCCTACCTGTGGTGGAAGGGAGCCCCTCGCAGTCTCGTCTGGTCCACTTCACCTCTCAGGGTTTCCAGGTTTAGAATCAGCTGGTCCTACGAAAAAGCAAATGACACAGCCTGCACCGCTTGCTTTCTGGATGTAAAGTGACTTGCACCAAAATGTGCAGAACAGGTTACATTAGTAGGTATCAACTCCCAACATTTGAATTCTGAGAAAAGGTTCTCTAAGAGTCCCTAGCAAATAGAAACACTCAGAACAATATTAACCCTTATAAACCATAATGAAGAGGAAGTTCCATCTCAGGTGTAGAAAAGGTTTCTCTGGAGGAAACATGGCAAGCCATTAACAACAATGAAGTCTGTAGACAGAAGCTGGACTTCAGGCGGGGGGTTCGGGTCAGGGGGACACGACTCACTCTATTGCCCTCCCTCCTCTCACTGCTTTAAACTGTCTCCATGGAGCTCACCTGCATTCCTCCCATTCATTCCTCTACAGCCCACTTCACTTGCTCATGGGGTAAAACAAGTCAAACGGGCCAAGTCTGTGAGTCACTCAACTCAACCTGGAAGCTCTGTGCTGTCGGCCACGGCACTCACTCGCCTCGTGCAGCCCCTGAGCACGTGAGACAGGCTGGTGCAAAGGCCGATGTGGAAATCACACAGAGGATTTCAAGACTCGTGGTGAAAGAAGGGCGTCGAGTAGCCCGTTGGTTTTTAGGAAATTTTAGATTGTGTAGGTGGCTCCTATCATCTTTCTGACGCACAGCACAGTCCACGTGAATGGCTCACGCTTTGTCTCCGCTTTTGGGTGATCCCAGAAAGGACTACTCAGAATTCTGAACCACACACAACAGCCACACACTCTAAATCCATCTATAATGCAAACACATTCAGTGTTCAAACCCAGAAGTGCTATACGTGTTATAGCAGTGGATTAGCCATAAGGAAAATGGAACTCGACTTCTGCTAAGCATCTGCTCAAACTCATGTCCACTGAGTTGGTGACGCCGTCCAACCATCTCATCCTCTGTCATCCACTCTCTTCCTGACTTCAATCTTTCCCAGCATCAGGGTCTTTTCCAATATGAAAATTCATATTAAAAAACTGGAAATAATTACCTCAAGCAATTTTTAAATGCAATAACAAAGTTGCCAAGTCTGTGTTTTATAAAATGAGCATCGATTTCAAGGTTTAAAAAGCTGTTTCAGAACCTACTGTATTAAAAAAAAATGGAGAGAAGACAAAAGAATGATCTATTTGAGATTGGCTCTGTATGAGAAATTGCTGAGACGAACTGACGGGACGGGTCATGGGTATTTATTATACTACTCCATCCACTTTTGTGCATGTTTGCAATTTTCCATCGTAATACATTTAAAAAGTTTATTTTCTGTTAAAGCAGAGTCTTCTCCAGCAACACAATTCGAAAGCATCAATTCTTCAGTGCTCAGCCTTCTTTACGGTCCAACTCTCACACCCATACCTTACTACCGGAAAAACCATAGTTTTGAGTATATGGTTTGTCATATATGGTTTGAGTATATGGTTTGTCGGCAAAGTGATGTCTCTACTTTTCAATATGCTGTCTATGTTTGTCATAGCTTTCCAAGGAGCAAGCATTTTTAAATCTCATGGCTGCAGTCACCGTCTGCAGTGACTTTTGAGCCCAAGGAAACAAAACCTGTCACAGCTTCCACAATAAGGCATCGGCATTCAAAGATTTTTAAAGCAAAGCAAAAGTTGACTTTGAATTGGCTTAGTCTAGTCATAAACAGCATCCCGATCTCAACAGCCTCTGAGCAGCAGTTATGAAAGTAAGAAGTGCACCCCTCATCGGGAGATACTGAGCTCTCTGCCTAAGCGGGGAGGGCGCCTCACCGCGGGTCGCACGATGGGAGTCCGAACCACTGCCCCCTAGAAGCCCGCCTGTGAGGCTCTGCAGTCCCGGCCCAAGAACACAGGTATGGTGGGGACAGTACTGACACGTGAGGCTGGACCCGGGATCCCCACTCCATTTCCTGGATGGTCTGTATTGCCGTGGGCCAACCTTTCCGGGAAACCTCTCTCAGGACTCGGTGACGCGAGCCTCCACCATCACCCTTTCCTGACGCGCCTTCTGTCCAGCGCAACTGCGGTTCTCCTGTCTAGAGGCAGCCACCCTACACACACACCGTGTCTGGACCAGCGGTTTGGCATGTGGGACTCCAGCGCCACGTCCGAGGCAAGCAGGCTCCACACCTGGGCGCCATGCCTTCAGTTTCATGGGCCCCGGGCTGGCACCCCCAGGTTTGTCTGAGGGGCACTCGTGAGGTCCACCTGTATCCCAAGCAGCTCCCCGGACTGGCTGGTCAGAGCAACAAGCAGCCTCTTTGAATGTGGGGAAGCCCTGGCTCCTGCCCACTGCCTATGGGCGACCACCTCTGGCCCTGCCCCTGAGGAGGTGGGTGCCCGGATCAGCAGATGGGGCCACACAGGCACACACTCGATGCCAGAGACGGGAGTGGTGGAGAAAGGCAGTGCTGGCCCCCGCCCAAGCCACGTCTCCTGCCCAGACGCCGCCTCCCCGGCAGCACAGGCACCCACTGCAGCTCCTTGTTCTTTTCCTCCAGTTGGGCCTCCATCTGGCGCAGCCTATCCTCCATGCTGCTGTGTCTCTCTCTCCTGCCTGTCGGCCAAGAACAGCGTCAGCTCCGCTCACAACAACCCTGTCCTGACGGCACGCGGGCTGTGATCGCAGGGGCGGCAAGCGGGCCATGCTCTGTGCGAACCACGGGCCCTGGGTTCGCGGGGGGCACGCCCGCATGCCTGCTCACACAGCCTGCGCGGCTTCGTGTGTGACACATGGCTCACGGAGGGTGCTGGTGACCAGCTCGTGAGAGGAGACGTGCTCCCCGTGCCCCGGGCCCCACACCCACGGCCGCTGCGCTCCCTCCTCGGACTGCCTGTGGCGAGCCCGCGCGGGCAGCAGACAGCGGCAAACGCGAGGCACACGTTCTACCTTCCTAAGCTGGGAAGGAAGTTCGAACCGTTTAGCCTCCCGAGTGGTAGAGCTTCCGGAAGACAAAAGGTCGGACTACAAGGCCGACTGGGGATGGACAGCAGAGATGCCAGGGGAGAGGAGAAACCAAGCCTGGAGAGGAAGATCACAGCAGAAGGGTGCCCCCTGGCGGCTGTTAGTGACCCTGCTCTGGGAGGGTCTGCGAGCCCCGGACACCGGCGGCCTCCCGCGACGTGACGGCCCCTCGGGCGCTCACTGAGCTCCTGGCAAGGCTTCCGACAGCCGCGTCAGCACAGACCCGGCCCGACTCTCTATGTTCAGCCAGTGCCCACCGGCAGCGCAGGGCAACACCTTTCCCGCCAGAAGGACGGGGTGGCTGGCTGGCTGGCAATGGGGCCGATGCCCCCAGCAGCGCCACATCCCAAGGACATGGCCTCTCACCCGCGGGCTCCTGGGGACGGCCAGTGGGGAGTGGGGCCTCGGGTCTGCACGTGCCCTGCTGGGACTTCTTTAACAAGTGTATGGATAATGCCTTAAAACTGTGTTCATTACAGAGCTATTTTGGCCATCTCTTAAACGAGAATGGGAGTTTTCTAGGTCTCTATCCTGCTAGGCTTTGAGTGGCTGACTGAACTCTGAGCAGCAGTGACTCGGAGCTGAAGCGTCCTGGGGACACACAGAACTCGGGACAAAACTGGAGGGAAATTAACGTAGGGATGACGCAGACGTGGGGCCTGCCTGACACTCAGGGAGCGCTCCCATCTCAGACGGGCAGCACGACCCCCGCGTCTGCGCTCCTGTGTGGACTGAGCAGCACGGGCAGGGGTGCGGTGGGAGAGCAGGGGAACAGGCCCTCCCTGCGCCCGCCCCCCAGGGACCCAGAGCAGCACCTTGGAGAGCGAGGCCACCCTCTGCGCCTGCTCTGCCTCCACCTCGGGCAGCGTCTCTGCCCTCCGCAGTCTCTGCTGCAGCTTCTCTACCAGCTCCAGGCGCTCCTGCAACTGGCGGTTCTTATCCTCTGTCTACAAAGGGAGAGCAGAGGATCAAAACAGGCCGAGAGGTGTAGCCACTGTCGCTTTAAGCAAGCTGAGACAAAACCTAAATGCACGTGTCTAGTGGATTCATTCTGTTTCGGAAGCTCCGTCAGGGTAAATTTTCTCTCAGTGTTCCTGGGCTTGGTCTCAGTGAGCAGAACACCTCCTGCCAGAGTATTTGCTTTTCCTAAACGTTCCCCAAGGACGTCTTAAAAAAAAAATTCTTATATATTAAAGAAGATCTGTAGAATCTTATTCATTCTTATGGACAAGTTAAGGGAAGAAGGGTTCACTACGGACCCTTCTTAAAACATCACCAGAATCATCATTTAGAGGGAACCCTACCGACCGCAGATGGCTAGGGGCGTGTAAGCCAAAATATGGCTTTCATCTCCTCTGAAATACAGACCTGATAAGATCGTGCCTGGTGAAATGCCAGTCAACTAGTATTTGTAAATGCACGATTATTCTTTTAACAGATCTTCTTACTCTGAAAAACTTTCAATGTAGAACATTCAGACAGATTCTTTTTTAAAAAAGAAAAAAATTACAGTATCTATAAGCTCAGGTTCCTGAGAGGTTAGCATTTGTTTCTAAGCGGCTTTCTTACTTTTTCTGTGTGCGTATTCCTCTATGTACGTACACAAACAATATGCTGTGCTTTAAACCCCTCAGAAAACAATAGCATACGGTACATAGTATTTTCTGATCTGCCTTTTACAGCCATTATTTTGTATATCGTAATGCTTTTAATTAGCATTCCCCATCATACATTTCAATGGCTTTCTAGTATTTTATTTTTGTGGTGGGGACAATGATACACTTTGGCACACACCAGACTGACTCACTTTGTTTTGGAGAAGCCAGACTTGGTTTTCCTGGTTAAATCCTGATTATCTGAGACCACTCGGGAACAGGAGCGAGGAAGGCTCACCAAACCACAGGAAGTACAAACCCTAATCAGACCGGAGCTCTAACCCTGCCTTTTGTCACAGTGACCCCAGTTCCCAACAGGCGGCCAGCTGCCGTGAAGTTCCCTGCTGCTCTCTACTCTTTCGGTAAAAACTCTAACAAGCCAACAGATTCACGTTCAAGTAAAACAAAAGAGTCGGGAATGGAATTCCACAAAATGGTTAAACCAAGTCCCAAATAATGCAAACCTGTAAGTTGCAGTCACCCGTAGTCTTTTAAAAATGTATTTCCTTCCAGTACAGCTGATTTACCATGATGTACATCCACACTTTTGAACACAGTATTTTAGGGTCATAAGAACTTTACACTGGGACTTGATTTCCAATGTGGGAGTCACATGAAAAGATCTTTACCTTCCTTCCTCAGGAATTCACTACTATAAAAGTCAGACACAGTTCATAAAGGCCATTACCTGTCGATGCCTAGAATCCTTATTTGCAATTTCATTTTCAAGTTTATCATTGATGTCATCCTAAGTTTCAAATCAAACATAAAGTTAACGTCCTCAAAATAAAAGTCCTAGACACGGCAGTTTTCTCGGACGTGAGCAAAAATGCGCCTATCCCAAAGGTCACATTTGCCGCGATTGGCACCCATCTGTCTTAACGTTCTGTCCAGCCACTTGGTTTACCAAGCTTCTTTTCTACATAACAAACCCAAACAGCAAACGAAAAGTATACTAAACTACCCTGTTACTGCAAGAATTCCAGGAGGGAAGGTATCTGGCATGAAGTCAGGACCTCTGTCTGCTACACCATACAGGCGGGCTTGACCCAGAACAGGGAGGGACCTTCAACAGATCCAACGGGGAGCTCTGAGGCTCGTTTCCTCGAGTAAAAGTTGGAAAAGTCTCATGCAATTTCCTCAGAATTAAAGTAGCATATTAACGAGTGGAAACAGAAGTCAAATTGTACACAACTGGGAGCAGCCTTCTCAAGCCTAGTTCTTCAAAAGCAGACTTACACCACATGGATGAAATGCTCAAACCAGGACCAGAACTTGCTGCTGGTGCAACTCCTGTCCGCCACTTCAAAATCCACTTCAGGTCCCTCCCTGGTCACTAAGTAACCAATGTGGGCAAAGTCCTAACTTTAAAAGTGTAAGGTCTTGAAAACGCTTTTTCTAGAATTCTATACGTATTAAACTCTGACACCTAATCTCCTGTTGCCAAAGAGTAGTGTGAATAGCTTATACAAACCTGTGCAAATATTTCTGTTTTGAGTTCTCACACAGAATTACTCACACCAAGCTACTAAACAAGTACACCTGCTGTACCACATGTTGGAGGGGTTCTCTCTGAGACGGTCTCATGGGGGAGGGTGTGGGCAGGGTGGGTGCTGTCTGTCTGTGCACAGAGGAGAGGCGAGGCTCACAGGAAGAGGCCTGAGTCCCCAGCACTCTTCTGTTTTCACAGTGACCGCTAGGGAGCTTCTCATAAATCATGACACCCGCAGACACGACCGCCAGAGACATCACGATTCCACATGGTTACACAGCTCGGGCCTGAGGATCTGAGCATGAGCAAACACCACTCGACTTGTCTGACCGCCGGTATCACTGTCACACATCCCTTCACGGAGCGGAACCTCAGAAAACTCGAGAAGATGGCCAGGCAAGCTCCTTCAGCAGAGCCCACACAGCATGCTCCCATCTCTCCGAGAGAACAGGCTCCACAGGTGTCACCAGACTCGCCTGAGTGAATCAGAAGCAAATTTCAGCATCATCATTTATATATATATATATATATATATATATATATATATATATATATATATATATATATATATATAAATTTAGAAAGATGGTAAAAATGACCTTATATGTGACAGCAATATAGACTCAAAATACACAATAGTCTTTTGGACTCTGTGGGAGAAGGCTAGGGTAGAATAATTTGAGAGGATAGCATTGAAAAATGTGTATTGTAAAGTTTAAAAATAAAATAAAATTAAAAAAGAAAAGAAAAGAAAAATTTGTATTACCATATGTGAAACAGATTGCCAGTTTAGGTTCGATACATGAGACAAGGTGTTCAGGGCTGGTGCACTGGGATGACCCTGAGGGATGGCATGGAAAAGGAGGTAGAAAAAATGCTCAGCATCAGGAATACATGTAAACCCACAGCTGATTCATAATAATGTATGGAAACCCCCCTACAATATTGTAAAGCAATTTGCCTGTCAACTGAAGGGGACATGGGTTTGATCCTTTGTCTGAGGATATTGCACATGCTATATAAGTAGATAACCTTGTTTGCTCCAACTACTGACCTGGGCGCCCTAGAGCTTCTGCTTTGCAAGAGAAGGCACTGCCATGAGAAGCTAGCTCTGCAATGAAGGGAAGTCCCCATTTACTGTAACTTAAGAAACTTTGTGCACAGCAATGAAGACTCGGTGAAACCATTAATAAATAAATAAATTCTAAAAATTATAAATAAATAAACTCTAGATATGTAAATTTCTTCCATGTAATATGAAATTCTTGTATTTTGTTGAATATCCAGATGTTGAATTTACTACAGGAAATATGATTTCTATATTTCAAATATAAAACTCAAGGGCAATATTCCTGTATGAAATATAAATTCTCTATATTTCACATACAAGTATCTTGGTGTAGATTTTCCTATATGATTCTCTAAATTTCACATAGGAAAATCTAGGCATCAAATCTATTTGAAAGTTGGAATTCTCTATAATTCACATTTGAAATTCAGGATTGTTATGCTTCCTACTGCAAATGTGGAATTCCCTAATTTTGTATGAAAATCTGGGTGTAAATTTTCATAGATGAACAATGCAAATTTCTGTATTTCAATTCTTTACCATTGAAGCTACAGGGAACTTTAATAGTTTTAGGAAAAGCTCCAAGATATTCTAAAATTAACACCAAAAAGAGATGTCCTTTTCATCATAGCTGACTGTGATGTAAAACAGGAAGTTAAGAGATATGTGGAATAATAGATAACATAGGACATGAGGTACAAAATGATACAGAACAAAGGCTAAAGGCAAAGTTTTGCAAATACAAAGGTTTAAAATGGAAACAGCAACAGACAGTGTCCTTGGGTTCCAAAATCACTGGTCACAGTGATTATAGCCATGAAAATAAGACTCTTGATCCCAGGAAGAAAATCTATGACAAACCTAGACACAATGTACTAAGAAGAGACATCATTTTGTTGACAAAGGTGAGTGTATGCAAAGCTAGTATTTCCCTCCCCCCACCTACAGGATATGTATGGATGTCCAACTTGTGTGACCCTACAGAGGATGGCTTAGTTTAATTGAGTTAGAAAAGGCGGTGGTCCATGTGATCGATGGTTTAGGTTTCTGTGATTGTGATTTCAGTTTTTCCGCCCTCTAATGCCCTTTCTCAGCACCTAACATCTTACTGGAAGAAGGCAATGGCACCCCACTCCAGTACTCTTGCCTGGAGAATAACAGGGGTGGAGGACCCTGGTGGGCTGCCGTCTGTGGATCGCACAGAGTCGGGCACAACTGAAATGACATAACAGCAGCAGCAGCAACATCTTACTGGGATTGCTTTTACTTTGGACGTGGAGTATCTATTCAGTGCTGCCACAGCAAAACACAGCCACCGCTCTTTGCTTTGTATATTGGAGCTTGTGGCTCCAGCAAATTTGGAAAACTCAGCAATGGCCACAAGAATGGAAAATGTCAGTTGTCATTCCAATCCCAAAGAGAGGTGCCGAGGTCCAGCCCCGGCTGATCCAGGGTATTCGAAGGGGAGACAGAGTAGGCGACCTATTTATTTATATATTTATTTATTTATTCAGAGATATAAGAGTAATAGAATGAGGATAGCTCAGTAGGAAAATTCAGTGGAGAAAAGAAGCTGAGTAGCTTGGTTTACGCGGGAGTCCAATAAAACTTCAAGACAAGAAGTTTGCACCACTTACGTAGGCCGCAGGCGCCCTCTCGAATAGCAGAAGGTGCCCCACCTTAGACACCTTCTCGAGTGGGTCTTAGAAGCCCAGGCATAATTAGTAAGCATGGTGGGTTCCGCACTCCAGATGGAGACTCAGCTAGAAGTTAAAGGGAAGAATGACATGGGGAGACCAAGCGTTGGTGAGCAAGGCCCATAGCTTTATTTTCAACGGGGGCTTATATACCCTAAGTTACACATAGAGGATAATAGGGGATGCAAAGTCAGTAGTCTTTGATGCTTATCAAAAACCAGGGTTTCTTGCAAATTTATCTTATACAAATGGTTTAGGTGATTTACATCATCTTCTGGGCAGAATGCCTATTAACATTTTATGACTCTTGACAAGGACTTATCAACAAAGACTTATTTTCTCTAAGAGTAATTATTTTAAGGTTTGGCGCCATCTTTTGAAGATAAGATTACATTTCTATAGGGCGGATGTGTAATGGGTTTACAAAGGAAAGAATTTATTACCTTAAGGGTCTAAAGTTACTAACACCAAGGCCACTACTTATTTTTTCTATGTACCAACTATATTAATTAATACACATTCAAGGATACAATTCAGAGGATGTGAAAACTTGGCAACAAACATTGGCTCATCAATGAAATCTTTTACTAGTTTTATTCTGACAGTTTCTAACTCTCTGAGAGGCTCTAAGCTATTTGAATATCTTAAGCTTCCCATGCCTCTGGAGACTGGGAGACTGTAAACAATCATATGCATAGCTGTAGGTGTCCGGGTAAACTTGTCAGGCAAGTTAGAGAGCCATCTGAGGGGTTTGGATTTAAACACTCCTAATTGCCAGGAACTTTATTAATTGGAGCTGTAAGTTAGCTCTTTGACAGAGAGAGCGAGATGGTGATGGGGGACAGCCCCCAGTAAAGTCAGAGGTGAGAGCACAAAGCAATAAAGTAGGCAGATTCTGGTTTTTTGGTGGGTAGATGCTCAAGAATATCCGGGGGCACTCCCGAGGCTCAATCCCACCTTTGCGTATGCCAAGCCTCCTTCCTCATGACCTTTGTCACGAGTGGAATGTCTCTCGCCGGCTCCCGGCAGAGAGGCAATGACAAAGAATACTCAAAATATTATACAGGTCCCTTCATCTCATGCACTAATAAATTAATGCTTACAATTCTCCAAGGCAGGCTTCAACAATATTTGAACTGTGAACATCCAGACATTTAAGCTGGTTTTGGAAAACGTAGAGGAACCAGAGATCAAATTGAAAACATTCGCTGCATCTTTGAAAGCAAGACAGTTCCAGACAAACATCTATTTCCGCTTTATTGAATATGCCAAAGACTTTGACAGTATGGATCACAATAAACTGTGGACAATTCTGAAAGAGATGGGAATACCAGACCACCTGACCTGCCTCTTGAGAAACATATATGTAGGTCAGGAAGCAACAGTTATAACTGGACATGGAACAACAGATTGGTTCCAAATAGGAAAAGGAGTATGTCAAGGCTGTATATTGTCACTCTGTTTATTTAACTTATATGTAGAATACATCTTGAGAAACACTGGGCTGGAAGAAAGACAAGCTGGAATCAAGATTGCTGGGAGAAATATCAATAACCTCAGATATGCAGATGACACCATTATTATGGCAGAAAGTGAAGAGGAACTAAAAAGCCTGTAGATGAAAGTGAAAGTGAAGAGTGAAAAGTTTGGCTTAAAGCTCAAAATTCAGAAAATGAAGATCATGGTATCTGGTCCCATCACTTCATGGGAAATAGACGGAGAAACAGTGGAAACAGTGTCAGACTTTATTTTTTTGGGCTCCAAAATCACTGCAGATGGTGATTGCAGCCATGAAATTAAAGATGCTTACTCTTTGGAAGGAAAGTTATGCCCAACCTAGATAGCATATTGAAAAAGAGACATTACTTTGCCAAAAAAGGTGCATCTAGTCAAGGCTATGATTTTTTCCAGTGGTCATGTGCGGATGTGAGAGTTGGACTGTGAAGAAAGCTGAGCGCGGAAGAATCGATGCTTTTGAACTGTGGTCTTGGAGAAGACACTTGAGAGTCCCTTGGACTTCAAGGAGATCCAACCAGTTCATTCTTAAGGAGATCAGCCTTGGGATTTCTTTGGAAGGACTAATGCTAAAGCTGAAACTCCAGTACTTTGACCACCTCATGTGAAGTGTTGATTCATTGGAAAAGACTCTGACGCTGGGCGGGATTGGGGGCAGGAGGAAAAGGGGACGACAGATAATGAGATGGCTGGATGGCATCACTGACTAGATGCACGTGAATCTGAGTGAACTCCGGGTGTTGGTAATGGACAGGGAGGCCCGGTGTGCTGGAATTCGTGGGGTTTCAAAGAGTCGGACATGAATGAGTGACTGAACTGAACTGAACGGATGTATAGTATCACGTCATCTGCAAACAGTGAGAATTTTACTTCTTCTTTTCCAATGTGGACTGTTTTATTATTATTTTTTCCTCTGGTTACCATAGCTATCACATCCAAAGTTATGTTGACTAATAATGGTGAGAGTGGGCCCCCTTATCTTGTTCCTAATCTAAGAGGGAATGCTTTCAGATTTTCACCATTGAGAATACTGTTTGCTGTGGATTTTTCATATATGGCATTTACTATGTTGAGTTAGTTTCCTTCTATGCCAATTTTCTGAAAAGTTTTTGTCAAAGTGCTGAATTTTGTCCAAGCCTTTTTCTGCATTTAGTGATATTATTGTGTGTGTGTGTGTGTGTGTTTTATGTTTCAATTTGTTAATGTAGTGTATCACATTGGCTGATTTGCATATATTGATGAATCCTTGCATCCCTGGGGTAAACCCAACTTGATCGTGGTGTATGATCTTTTTAATGTGTTGTTGAATTTCGTTTGCTAAAAATTTTCTTGAGGATTTTTGCATCTATATTCATTGGTAATATTGGCTTGTAATTTTATTTTTTTGTGTTATCATTGTCTGGTTTTGGTATCAGGGTGATGGTGGCCTCAGAGAATGAATCTGTAAGTGTTCCTTTCTCTGCAATTTTTTGAAAGAATTTTATAAGGATGGGACTTAGCTCTTCTCTAAATGTTTGATAGAATTCACCTGTGAAGCCAGCTAGCCCTGGGCTTTTGGTTTTGGGGAGATTTATTTTTAATCACAGTTTTTATTTCATTGCTTGTAATTGGGTTGTTCATAATTTCTATTTCTTCCTGTTTACTGCTTGGAAGATTGAACTTTTCTAAGAATTTGTGCATTTCTTCCAGGTTGTCCATTTGATTGTCATGTAGTTGCTCATAATAGGCTCTTATAATCCTTTGTATTTCTTCATTGTCTGTTGTAACCTTTCCTTTTGCATTTCTAATTTTCTTGATTTGATTCTTATATCTCCCCCCCACTCCCCTTGGTGACTCTGGCTAAAGGTTTGTCAGTTTTGTTTATCTTCTCAAAGGATCAGCTTTTAATTTTATTAATCTTTACTTTGTTTCTTTCATTTATTTTTCATTTATTGTTGCTCTGATCTTTATGACTTCTTGCCTTCTTCAAACTTTGGGATTTCTTTGTTCTTCTTTTCCCAGTTGTTTTAGGTATAATGTTTGGTTGTCTATTCGATGTTTTTCTTGTTTCTTGAGGAAGGTTGCTGCTGCTGTTGCTGCTAAGTCGCTTCAGTCATGTCCGACTCTCTGTGACGCCATAGACGGCAGCGCACCAGGCTCCTCTGTCCCTGGGATTCTCCAGGCAAGAACACTGGAGTGGGTTGCCATTTCCTTCTTCAATGCATGAAAATGAAAAGTGAAATTTAAGTTGCTCGTCATGTCTGACTTGTAGCAACCTCATTGATTGCAGCCTACCAGGCTCCTCCACCTGTTGGATTTTCTAGGAAAGAGTTCTGGAGTGGCTTGCCATTGTCATCTCTGCTTGAGGTAGGATTGTAGTGCTATAAACTTCCCTCTTAGAACTGCTTCTGTGCAGTCAGTTTCTTTTCACTGAACCATCTGGGAGGCCCACATCCAGTAGATCTTGATAAAAATGCAAGTTCTGATTCAGAAGGACTGAGATTCTGTGTTTCTACTTTATAGAAAGCTGGATGATTACTGAGCAACATACTTGCAGGATCCCCTTTAAGTGCAGGTATTTCCTATATCTGGGAAGGGGAACACAGAAATAAATATGCCTGACTTCACGGCTAAGTCGCTTCAGTCATGTCTGACTCTGTGTGACCCCAGAGACAACAGACCACCAGGCTCCCCTGTCCCCGGGATTCTCCAGGCAAGAACACTGGAGTGGGTTGTCATTTCCTTCTCCAATGCATGAAAGTGAAAAGTGAAAGTAAAGTCGTTCAGTCGTGTCCGACTCTTCGTGACCCCATGGACTGCAACCTACCAGACTCCTCCACTCATGGGATTTTCCAGGCAAGAGTACTGGAGTGGGGTGCCATTGACTTCACTAGAAAGTACTATTGAGAACCTGTTAAATCAATCTCCTTCCCATGCCAAGAAAAAGTGGTTACCTGCTAGTGTCAGAAACCACTGACGCCAAGTGAGGCATTTTACCTGAAGGCTCTCATAACACAAGTCCACCTTGGCTCTGTGAAGCTCCCACTCAGCCCCATGGCATTAAAGGTGTGATAGGTGTCATGAAAAGTGATACCATGGGAAGAGGTGCCCTGATTGCCATCCTAGAAAACAGTGGAGGTTAAGAAACATGTCTGAAAACATATAATATTATGTTGGATTCAAGTGTATAGCATAACGATATTTGTATATGTTGTAAAATGATCACTGTGAAAAGTCTAGTTAACATTTATCAATGCACATCATTTTTTTTTTGTAGTTTTGTTTTTTTCTTACAATGATAATTTTTAAAATCTACCCTCTGAGCAAATTTCAAAAATGCACAGTGTAGTACAGTTTTATTAACTATAGTCTCCGTGATGTACATTATATCCCCAGGACTTATTTATCTTATATTTATGTGTGTGTATGATCTGATCTGATCTGATGTGTATATAATATGTCCTACTGCTGCTGCTGCTAAGTCGCTTCAGTCGTGTCTGACTCTGTGCAATCCCATAGACGGCAGCCCACCAGGGTCCCCTGTCCCTGGGATTTTCCAGGCAAAAACACTGGAGTGGGTTGCCATTTCCTTTTCCAATGTATGAAAGTGAAAAGTGAAAGTGAAGGCGCTCAGTCGTGTCTGACTCTTCTCAGCCCAATGGACTGCAGCCTACCAGGCTCCTCTGTCCGTGGGATTTTCCAGGCAAGAGTACTAGAGTGGGTTGCCATTGCCTTCTCATAATATGTCCTACCCTGATGGTATTACTGAATTATATTATGAAAGTCCTTCAGGGAGTTTTGTTATGACTGGTTTAAAAATAATTAATTTTTTTTTTTTTTTTTTTAGTGAATTGAACACTCTTAAAGTTCTCAGGAATTAATGGAAGTGAATTTACTCTCACACAACTTTATTTTAGTGGTAATTATGTTTTATATGTAGTATTCCAGAATTAAAGATAGTTTTCAAGATCTTTTGCTAACTTAAATCTTGACACATATACTAAAGTAACTATACAAGATGTGCAGGATGTGTTTTTGTTAAGGAAACAGAATACTTTTTTTCCTAAAGTAAAATACTGGTTGTTCCAGCATGAAAAAGATGAAAGGGCAGGACAAAACCTGAATGGATATGGTTCTCAGAAAAGGGATTTTTTTTTTCTTGTGGTCAAAGGTGGCTAAAAATCAATGGGTATGTTTACAAGATTTTAAAAACTGAGCTATAATATCACATAGTACTCTGATGCAAAAATACAATTAGATTTTCTGTGTTAAACTGGAAACATTTCCTTAGATTATTGGTAGTAAAATTACTCAGGTTGTAAAATGTTTTTCTTTACTTTATGAGTCATCTGCTTAGAAAGCAAATACTCCTTCTAATCAGAATAATATTCTTTGGTTTACGTTGACTTTATCATAGTCTTCAATCAAGCCTTGTCAATTCTGAAATTATTAAGGTTCTTTTATAATTGCATCTCATTCAATATGTACTTTCAAAGTATGTTGTCACTTTGGTTAAATAAATGAGTAGTGTTTGTTAAGGATCCGTGAGCTTATTTAACTAAGTGTTCAACCTTCCTGAAAACTCTTATTTTACTTTCCCCACACTCAAATCCCTAAATGATATAGTCTTTGTTGTTTTTGTTTGTTTGTTTGTTTATTTTGTTTCCCCAGAATGCCAGGAGGCTTCTGGGATCTGATTTTCCTGACTAGGGATTGAACCTGGACCTTGGGCAGTGAAAATGCTGAGTGCTAACCACTGGACCACCAAGCAATTTCCATGAGTTATATATTCTTTATTCTGAAACCCTATTTGTATTTTCCCAGACAGTGACCTAGAAAATCACAAAGGATCTTTCACCTTGTAAAAAATTTGCTTGATATATTGAGTTTCATGGGAGCCTTTGTCAAATCACAAGAAATTCCTAGTCTTCCTTAGACTAGATTTGTGTGGACAAAATGTTATTGAAATGAATGTTTCATAAACATTATGAATTTCCTGGAGGTTTGTCAATGCACTTACTGTTTATAATATGTCCTGATGCTGCTTTGCCTGATATTAAACTGTTTAATTTCATGCAACAATGGGCATGACAAAGGAACAGAAACAACAAGGGCCTAATAGAAGCAGAAAATATTAATAAGAGTTGGAAAGAATACAGAAAAGAACTATACAAAAAGTTTTAATGACCCACATACCACGATGGTGTGGTCATTCACCAGGAGCCAGACATTCTGGAATGTGAAGCAAGGTGGGCCTGAGGAAGCATTACTACATACAAAGGTAGTGAAAGTGAGGGAATTCCAGCTAAGCTGTTTAAAATCCGAAAGGATTATGCTGTTAAAGTGCTGAACTAAATATGCCAGCCAATTTGAAAAATTCAGCAGTGACCACAGGATTGGAAAAAAGTCAGTTTTCATTCCAATCCCATTAAATGCAATGCCAAAGAATGTCCAAATTTTCCTACAATTGTGGTTATTTCATTGGAGAGGTAATGCTCAAAATCCTTCAAGCTAGGCTTCAGCAGTACATGAACCAAGAACTTCCAGATGTACAAGCTGGATTTAGAAAAGGCAGAGGAATCAGAGATCAAATTGCCAATATCCACTGCATCATAGAGAAAGCACAACAATTCCAAAAATAAATAAATAAATAAATAATCCCACGTCTACTTCTGCTTCATTAACTACACTAAAGCCTTTGACTGTGTGGATCATAACAAAGTGTGGAAAATTATTCAGGTGATGGGAATATCAGACCAGCTTACCTGCCTCCTGAGAAACTTGTATGCAGGTCAAGAAGCAATAGTTAGAACCAGACATGGAATAATGGACTGGTTCCAAAATAGAAAAGGGATACATTAGGGCTGTTTATAATCACCCTGCTTATTGAACTTATATGCAGAATACATTATGCAAAATGCCAAGGTGGATGAATCACAAGCTGGAATCAAAGTTATCAGGAGAAGTATCAATAACCTTACGTATGCAGATGATACCAGTCAAATGGCAGAAAGTGAAAAGGACCTAAAGGGCCTCCTGACGAAAGAAGAGAGTGAAAAAGCTGGCTTAAAATTCAGCATTTAAAGAACTAAGATTATGCATTCCACTCCCATCATTTCATGGCAAATAGAAGGGGGAAAATTAGAAACTGTGATAGATTTACCCCACTCCCCACGCCCCTTGAGCTCCAAAATCACTATAGATGGTTACTGTAGCCATTAAATTAAACAGTGCTTCTTCCTTGGAAAGAAAGCTATGGTAAACCTAGACAGCATATTAAAAAGCAAAGACAAAGGTCCATGTATTCAAACTTATGGATTTTCTGGGCGTCTCTGTAGCTCAAACAGTAAAGATTCTACTTGCAACACAGGAAACATGGATTTGATTCCTGGAATCAAAACGGGAATCCACTCCAGTATTCTTGCCTGGAGAATCCCATAGACAGAGGAGCCTGGCAGGCTACAATCCATGGGATCACAAAAAAACAGACACGACTGAGTGACTAACACTACTACTACTATGGTTTTTCCAGTGGTCAGGTATGGATGTGAGAGCTGGCCCATAAAGAAGGCTGAGTGCCGAAGAATTGATGCTTTCAAACCGTGGTGCTGGAGAAGCCTCTTGGGAGTCCCTTGGACTGCAAGGAGATCAATCTAGTCAATCCTAAAGTAAATCAACCCTGAACATTCATTGGAAGGATTGATGCTGAAGCTGAAGCTCCAATACTTTGGCCACCTTATGCAAAGAGCTGACTGATTGGAAAGTGCCGGGAGCCGGTGAGAGACATTCCACTCATGACAAAGGTCATGAGGAAGGAGGCTCGGCATACGCAAAGGCGGGATCGAGCCTCAGGAGTCCCCCCGGATATTCTCGAGCATCTACCCCCCAAAAAACAGAGTCTGCCTCCTTTATTGCTTTGTGCTCTCACCTCTGACTTTACTGGGGGCTGTCCCCCACCACCATCTCACTCTCTCTGTAAAAAAGTTAACTTACAGCTCCAATTAATAAAGTTCCTGGGCAATTAGGAGTGTTTAAATACAAATCCCTCAGATGGCTCTCTAACTCGCCTGACAAGTTTACCCGGACTCCTACAGCTATGCATACGATTGTCTACAGTTTCCCAGCCTCGAGAGGCATGGGAAGCTTAAGATATTCAAATAGCTTAGAGACTCTCAGAGAGTTAGAAACTGTCAGAATAAAACTAGTAAAATATTTCATTGATGAGCTAATGTTTGTTGCCAAGTTTCCACATCCCCTGAATTGTATCCTTGAATGTGTATTAATTAATATAGTTGGTATGTAGAAAAAAATAAGTAGTGGCGTTGGTGTTAGTAACTTTAGACCCTTAAGGTAATAAATTATTTTCTTTGTAAACCCATTACACATCAGCCCTATAGGAATGCAATTTTATCTTCGAAAGATGGAGCCAAACCTTAAAATAATTACTCTTAGAGAAAATAAGTCTTAACGGTTGATAAGTCTTTGTCAAGAGTCATAAAATGTTAATAGGCCTTCTGGCCAGAAGATGATGTAAATCACCTAAACCATTTGTATACAATAAATTTGCAGGGAAGAAACCCTGGTTTTTGATAAGCATCAAAAACTGCTGACTTTGCATCCCCTATCATCCTCTATGTGTAACTTAGGGTATAAAAACCCCTGTTGAAAATAAAGCTATGGGCCTTGCTCACCAACGCTTGGTCTCCCCATGTCATTCTTCCCCTCAATTTTCAGCTGAATGTCCATCTGGAGCGCGGATATCCTCTGCGACCATTTATTTGCCTGGGCTTCTAAGACCCACTCGAGAAGGTGTCTAAGGTGGGGCACCTTCTGCTATTCGAGAGGGCGCCTGTGGCCTCCGTGGTCAGAGGTAACCTGGTGTCACGGGTTATATTGATTTTCCACGTAAACCAAGCCACTCAGCTTCTTTTCTCCACTGAATTTTTCTACTGAGCTATCCTCTTTTTATTACTCTTTATATCTCTAATTAACATTTGAATAGGTCGCCTAAGCCATCTCTCCTTCAAATACCCTGGATCAGCCGGGGCTTGATCTCAGCAGGAAAGGACCATTATGTTAGGAAAGATTGAGGGCAGGAGAAGAGGGTAACAGAAGATGAGATGGTTGGATGGCATCACTGACTCAATGGACATGAGTTTGATCAAAATCTGGGAGATAGTGAAAGACAGGCCAGTCTTGGCTGCTGCATTTCATATGGTCACAAAGACTCAGGCAAAACTTAGGATTGAACAACAATAAACAGTGTTATCAATCATAACTCTAGTTATGTTTTTAAATGTTGCACGTCACAAAAACAACCAAATTTCCTTGTAAGATGTATTATCTATGTGTTGAAATATGTATTATCTATGTGTTGAACTCTCATCAGATCTTTAACAGTGAGCATTTACATCTTTTATCTTGCACTTATGCTTCCCCAAAAGCATGTGCAATCACCTACAGGACACAATGCTTTATCTTCAAGAAGAAGGTACTGTCTCAGACCCTCAGGAAAAGGACTTTGACAAATGTTTTGAGGCACAAATTTCTGATGTCATTACTTAAGTTACTTTGAAATCCTATCACTGTAGTAAGCCAGAGTTAACAGAACTCTAGGGAATAAGCTGAAAGGTTCATGAGACTGCTAACCCAAGACTGAAAAGAATGAGAATTAGTTACATAGGACTTAGTGAGCTGATGAAGGATGGTTATGGGTTTTGTTTGAAATATTGCTGATGCAATATGGATATAAGAAACCCTTTCTCATTTATCATAAGCTACCTGTAACTCATAGCAATATAGTAGGTACCCAGAGGAGGAGGTCAGCAGACAGGAGTTCCTGGGCTGTGAGGGATGGGATCAGGGGGGAACACAGGGAGCATTCATAAGCGGGGCTGCATTCAGAGGATGTTCAGAGGAAAAAGAATCCTGCAGGTGTTATTAGATAATGGGTCTGGCACAGAAGGTGCTTCTTGGGCTACAACACTGTGCAGAAGGTGTTCAGTGTGTACATTGAGGAAGGCCTGGAGTGGGGAATTTTCATGGGGCAGATGCCATGGTGCAGAAGTCCCTCACAGGCAGGGTATATGGTGTAGAAGAATGTTCGGTGGAGACAGCATTAACAGGGTAGCCCATAGGAAAATCAGTGCCAGTCTTCTCTAAGCAGGAAGGGTTAAAAACAGGAAATCAGTGGCTTTCACAACTAGAAGAAGGTTGGAACAGTGAAGGTCAGGGAGGCTGCTGCTGATACACTAGGAAAAAGCCCCCAGTGATTCCAGCTGCAGGCAGGACTGTCATAGATGATTCTCAGGAGGTTTCCCAGAATTCACTGGGAAAGAAACCAGGTATAACCTCTTTTTTACACTTCTTAGTGCCAGTGCAGGTGTCAGGGAATAAGGGCTTCTTCTTCTCTCAAAGTACTCTACTAGCTGGGTAATCAAACCTGGAGGCACCTTGATGAGGGATTCTGTTGTTCCTAGGACTACCTTACATATTGAGTAGAAAATGTACAAAGGGGCAGAAATGAGTCCTAGTTGCTAACAGTCAATCTAGCACAGTCCACCTTTTTGGCTACTCATCATTCATAATACTCTTATCTCCATGGTTTTCTTCCAAATGATAACAGTAGCAATGCCATGCTTCTGCTTAGCATGATGCAACCATTCCTTAAATAGGTGAATACACCTCTACCTTCTCCCGGAATGTGGAATGGCAAAAGTCCCATTAGATATACTCTCATTCCCTGGGGGATGTCTGTTCCTTCTCTAATTCTGTCATAATTACACTTTGATACACTGTACTCTATATTTTTTATTTTATTTTTTGAGCTTTTATTTAATTTTTTAAATTTTATTTTATTTTTTTTAACTTTACAATATTGTATTGGTTTTGCCATATATCAACATGAGTCAGCCACAGGTATACACGTGTTCCCCATCCTGAACCCTCCTCTCTCCCTGTACCATCCCTCTGGGTCGTCCCAGTGCACCAGCCCCAAGCATCCAGTATCGTGCA
This sequence comes from Syncerus caffer, assembly GCA_902825105.1. Classification (NCBI taxonomy): domain Eukaryota; kingdom Metazoa; phylum Chordata; class Mammalia; order Artiodactyla; family Bovidae; genus Syncerus; species Syncerus caffer. The sequence goes on along the minus strand of CADEAB010000073.1, from coordinate 337,206 downwards.
TCCAACCTGGAATGGTGACTTGTTTCATATATGATATTATACATGTTTAAATGCCATTCTCCTAAATTATCTCACCCTCTCCCTCTCCCACAGAGTCGAAAAGACTGTTCTATACAGCAGTGTCAAATATAAATTTATTTATTTTAATTGGAGGGTAATTACTTTACAATATTGTATTGGTTTTGCCATACGTGTTCCCCATCCTGAACCCCCTACCACTTCCCTCCCCGTACCATCCCTCTGGGTCATCCCAGTGCACCAGCCCCAAGCATCCTATAACCTGCATAGAACCTGGACTGGTGATTCATTTCATATATGATATTATACATGTTTCAATGCCATCCTCCTATATCATACTACCCTCGCCCTCTGCCAGATTCCAAAAGACTGTTCTATACATCTGTGTCTCATTTGCTGTCACATATGCAGTGTTATCATTACCATCTTTCTAAATTCTATATATATGCGTTCAGTTCAGTCACTCAGTCGTGTCCGACACTCTTTAGTGCCCAGTGCTGCTGTCAGGGAATAAGGGCTTCTTCTTTTCTCAAAGTACTCTAGTAGCTGGGTAATCAAACCTGGAGGCGCTTTGATGAGGGATTCTGTTGTCTCTAGGACTATCCCATATATTAAGTAGAAAATGTACAAAGGGGCAGAGATGAGTCCTAGTTGCTAGCAGCCAGTCTAGCACAGTCCACCTCTTTGACTACTCATCATCCATAATACTCTTCTCTCCATGGTTTTCTTCCAAATGGTAACAGTAGCAATGCCATGTTTCTGCTTAGTAGGATGCAACCTTTACTCATATTGGTGAATGCACCTCTACCTTCTCCAGGAATATGGGACAGCAAAAGTACCATTAAATACATTCTCATTCTCTGGGGGATGTCTGCTCCTTTACTAATTCTGCCATAATTACATTTTGATATACTGTATTCTATAGGTTAAATTACTTTATTAAGTACCACCCACATAATTCAAACAGAGCATTTGGAAATGGGAGAAATAAAAAAATAATGGGCATGAGATTCAACCATATAATAAAAAGGCAAGAAAAGTATGCATAGCTTCTATAGTTTTTATTTTGGCAACTGACCATGAGGGCATACTCAGTATTGATAACTTCCTTCTTCCACTAGCATTTCAGTTCCTTATGACCTCATCTAGCTGATTGTGGTTGTTTTTGGTGGCTTAAAACTCAACATTCAGAAAATGAAGATCATGGCATCTGGTCTCATCAATTCATGGGAAATAGATGGGGAAACAGTGGAAACAATGTCAGACTTTATTTTTCTGGGCTCCAAAATCACTACAGATGGTGACTGCAGCCATGAAATTAAAAGACGCTTACTCCTTGAAAGGAAAGTTATGACCAACTTAGATAGCATATTCAAAAGCAGAGACATTACTTTGCCAACAAAGCTTTGTCTAGTCAAGGCTGTGGTTTTTCCTGTGGTCATGTATGGATGTGAGAGTTGGACTGTGAAGAAGGCTGAGCGTCAAAGAATTGATGCTTTTGAACTGTGGTGTTGGAGAAGACTCTTGAGAGTCCCTTGGACTGCAAGGACATCCAACCAGTCCATTCTGAAGGAGATCAGCCCTGGGATTTTTGGAAGGAATGATGCTAAAGCTGAAATTTCAGTATTTTGACCACCTCATATGAAGAGTTGACTCATTGGAAAATACTCAGATTGTGGCCGGGATTGGGGGAAAGTGGAGAAGGGGACGACAGAGGATGAGATGGCTGGATGGCATCACTGACTCGATAAACCTGAGTCTCAGTGAACTCCGGGAGTTGGTGATGGACAGGGAGGCCTGGCATGCTGCAATTTATGGGGTCGCAAAGAGTCAGACACGACTGAGTGACTGATCTGATCTTATCTGATGTGGCCATAAGATACAAATCTTTCCTCCTAACTAATCTGATCCCTTACTGGTTCTGCCTGTGTGAGTCATTAGAGTCACCCATTATCATATATTATTGGATATGGGAATACTAAGAAACACTTTCATATTTTTCTCCTAGGTTCCAGATATGGTCCTCTTGCCTCCACAGTGTAGTAGTAACTCCATTTTCCCTCAATAATCAGAAGCAGTCAGACAATGGGTAAAATAACACCTGTCTTGATGATTCAGTGCCAAAAGGGCCCCAAATTGCCAGGTTGCAATCTCAACTTCGAATTCAATATAGCCACTGTTGGGTCCCCTGGTGGAAGATTTTCTCCACTAAGAAATTTATGGGGAAAAGATACTGTGCAGAAAAATAGGGCAAGAGGAATGTGTTGTGTGGAAATTCACAGGTGGAATACATTCATAAGCAGAGTACCCCAGAGGACCCCATATTGGGTGTATGGGTTTGGGGCCCTCATAGGTGTGGATGTGTAAAAGGGAAAGAAGATTAGTGAAGGCTGAGTATGAGAATCAGCTGGATTCCTAGTAACCTGCTCTGCTAAGTCATTTTGGAAAAAAATAACACTACCCTATTTAGGTAGAGGTGGAGGGTGTTTGTGTCACATACTATCACCAACAGAGGGTCCTAGAAATATCTGGTTAGGAGCTATTGTTATAGTTCTTGTCCTCTGAGTTGGTAAAACATTTTCATTTCCCAGTGGTACTCATGTAGCCAAGATGGTGGCTGAGGTTGCAGTGAGAATGTAGCTACAGGGATACTAGTTCAATATCTATTGAATACTGGGTCCCAAAGTCCCTACTCAGTACTGGAGGGATTTCTCTGTTATGTCTTATATCTTTGGACTGATTTCCTAATCAACCCTTTTGGGGCCCAGGTGGGATCGAGACATAGATGGCATGCAAATTATATTTTCGGGTACAAAACTTAGAAGCATGGATCACCTGATAAGCAGAATGACTATTCAACAGGATTCTGACAGCCTGTGACACTGGACCTAATGAACAAGATGAAAAGTATTGCTTGTTGGTACACATCTGGAGGAGTGGGTTGGGATGTATGATTGAGGGGGCACTTTTGAATAGGGTGTTTGAGATATATTTATTCAGAATTACTGCCAGAGTTTATGGGAACAGTGGTGTTTAAATGGGAAGAGTTAACAGAGGACGAAGCCAATAAGCATATTTATGTATTTTAGGGGCTAGCATATAAGAAAGGGATTATAGATTACCAGTGGATGATGGTTAGAGGAAACAGGTTGTAACTCAACTGAGGAATGCATTTCCAGACACAGAATGGGCTTGCGAGGGACTGTGATTCTGGTCATTGCAAGTGTTCAGTAAGTGTTCACCTATTTGCCATGAAAGCATGGGCCCAAAAGAATAAAACATTACTCATTAAGATCTGACAGGTCTTTAAAAAAAAAAAATCTCACCGGTTGACTGAATAGGAAGGAACTCCAAAAGGGAGGGGGGATATATGTATATGTATAGCTGATTCAATTTGCTGTACAACACAAACTAACACAATACTGTAAAGCAACTACACTCCAATAAAATTAATTTTTTAAATATCTGACAGGTCTAGAATTGCACACCTCCTGTGAATGTATAGTTTCTAGATAATGCTTTTTTTTCCTCTTTATATTTGATACTTCTTAAAAGTATTTATTTGCTTTTGTAAAGATAATGACTTTATGTAATAGGTGAAAATTAATCATGCAGCCAAATGTACCAAATAATTACACTTAAGAAAGGAAACAATATTTGCACATGAAATATCTCACCATGTATTATGTTTGTGTACATTACTGTGAGTCAAGCAAGTATGATTATAAATTCTAGACAACTAAAAAGAAGCAAAAGTGTAAGTGAACCACCGCAGTTCCTAAGTCTGTGGAATTGTGAGTCATTTCAACCATGAAAGATATATATATATATATATATAAACCATGAAAGAGATATATATATATATAGTATATTGAATATTGCATAATTGTATATTATATATATAATATAATTGTATATTATATATATAATATAATTGTATATTATATATATAATATAAATGTATATTATATATATATAATATAATTGTATATTATATATATATAATATAATTGTATATATATATATAATAATGTATATTGAACATTGGTTCTAAAACTCTCTTAAAGGTCGAGTGCATCTTGAAGTTGGGGAAGCCAGCCTATCTTGGACCTCTTTCCCATTCACTAGCTAAATCAGCACCTATATGTCAATCCATACCATGTCCAAGTCTGATAACTAATCTTGAGGAAAACCAGCTCATATTGTGTCTCAGTAAATGGCACGTTGTGCCATTTCCCCCTCCAGAACAAATATGATGCATATCCATGCAAATTAATAGAATGTTCTCTGATCATTTGGCAAGAAGAACAAGTCAACCAATGTGCCCAGGGCTTAGAAATTGGACAGAGATGGAGAAACATTTTCTTTCTTTTTTTGAAATAATTTATTTTATTTTTAATATAAATTTATTTATTTTAATTGGAGGCTAATTATTTTACAATATTGTATTGGTTTTGCCATACATTGACATGAATCCTTCACAGGTGTACACATGTTCCCCATCCTGAACGCACTTCCCACCTCCCTACCCATACAATTCCTCTGGGTCATCCCAGCACACCAGCCCCGAGCATCCTGTATCATGCATCAAGCCTGGACTGGCGATGAGTTTCACATATGATATTATACATGTTTCAAAGCCATTCTCCCAAATCATCCTACCCTTGCCCTCTCCTACAGAGTCCAAAAGAGTGTTCTATACATATGTGTCTATTTTGCTGTCTCACATAAAGGGTTATCATTACCATTTTTCTAAATTATATATATGAGTTTCTCTATATATGAATTAGTATACTGTATTGGTGTTTTTCTTTCTGGCTTAATTCACTCGGTATAATAGGCTCCAGTTTCATCCAGTTCATTAGAACTGATTCAAATGTATTATTTTTAATGGCTGAGTAATACTCTATTGTGAATATGCACCATGGCTTTCTTATCCATTTGTCTGCTGATGGACATCTAGGTTGCTTCCATGTCCTGGCTATTATACAATGCTGTGATGAATACTGGGGTACACGTGTCTCTTTCAATTCTGGTAGCCTCAGTGTGTATGCCCAGCAGTGAGATTGCTGGGTCATATGGCAGTTCTATTTCCAGTTTTTTAAGGAATCTCCATACTGTTCTCCATAGTGGCTGTACTAGTTTGCATCCCCACCAACAGTGTAAGAGGCTTCCTTTTGCTCCACATCCTTTCCAGCATTTATTGCTTGTAGACTTTTGGAGAGCAGCGATTCTGACTGGAGTGAAATGGTACCTCATTGTGGTTTTGATTTGCATTTCTCTGATAATGAGTGATGTTGAGCATCTTTTCATGTGTTTGTTAGCCATCTGTATGTCTTCTTTGGAGAAATGTCTGTTTAGTTCTTTGACCCATCTTTTGATTGGATCGTTTATTTTGCTGGAATTGAGCTGCAGGTGTTGCTTGTATATTTTTGGGATTAATTCTTTATCAGTTGCTTCATTTGCTACTATTTTCTCCCATTCTGAAGGCTGTATTTTCACCTTGATTATAGTTTCCTTTGTTGTGCAGAAGCTTTTAAGTTTTATTAGGTCTCATTTGTTTATTTTGCTTTTATTTCTAAAATTCTGGGAGGTGGGTCATAGAGGATCCTGCTGTGATGTATGTCAGACAGTGTTTTGCCTATGTTGTCCTCTAGGAGTTTTATAGTTTCTGGTCTTACATTTAGATCTTTAATCCATTTTGAGTTTATTTTTGTGTATGGTGTTAGAAAGTGTTCAAGTTTTAATCTTTTACAAGTGGTTGACCAGTTTTCACAGCACTGCTTGTTAAAGACATTGTAGTTTCTCAATTGTATATTCTTGCCTCCTTTGTCAAAGATAAGGTGTCCATAGGTGCATGGATTTATCTCTGGGTTTTCTATTTTGTTCCATTGATCTATATTTCTGTCTTTGTACCAGTACCATACTGTTTTGATGACTGTGGCTTTGTAGTAGAGCCTGAAGTCAGGCAGGTTGATTCCTACAATTTCATTCTTCTTTCTCAAAATTGCTTTTCTATTAGAGGGTTTTGTTTGTTTGTCTGTTTGTTTGTTTTTCCCCATAAAAATTGTGAAATTTTTTGTTCTAGCTCTGTGAAAAATACCTTTCGTAGCTTGATAGGAATTGCATTGAATCTATAGATTGCTTTAGGCAGTATACACATTTTCACTATATTGATTCTTCTGATCCCTGAACACTATATTTCTCCATCTATTAGTGTCCTCTTTGATTTATTTCGCCAGTGTTTTGTAGTTTTTTATATATAGGTACTTTTTTTTTTTTTAGGTAGGTATATTCCTAAGTATTTTATTATTTTCATTGCAATGGTGAATGGAATTATTTCCTTAATTTCTCTATTTTCTCATTATTAATGGATAGGAATGCAAGGGATTTCTGTGTGTTGATTTTGTATTCTGCAACTTTACTATATTCATTGATTAGCTCTAGTAATTTTCTGGTGGAGTCTATAGGATTTTCTATTTAGAGTATCATGTCATCTGAAAACAGTGAGAGTTTTACTTCTTTTCCAATTTGGATCTTCTCCTTCTCCTTCTTTTCTGATTTATGTAACCAAACTCCCAAAATTATGTTGAATAGTAATGGTGAAAGTGGGCACCGTTGTCTTGTTCATGACTTTAGGGGTAATGATTTCAATTTTTCACCATTGAGGATATTGTTTGCTGTGGGTTTATCATCCTACTTGGGTTCCCCTTACCTTGGGCATGGGGTATCACTTCACGGCTGCTCCAGCAAAGCATAGCCATTGCTCCTTACCTTGGACGAGGGGTATCTCCTCACAGCCCCCTTCCTGACCTTCAATGTAGGATAGCTCCTCTAGGTCCTCCTATGTCTGTGCAGCCATGGCTCCTTGGACGTGGGGTTGGTCCTCCCAGCCCGCCCTTGGCCTCAGGCGTGGGGGTGTGGGGTAGCTCCTCCCACCTGCTGCCCCTGGCCTCGGGCTTGGGGCTTGGGGTATCTCCTCGTGGCCACTGCCCCTGACCTCGGAAGCAGGGTAACTCCTCTCATTGCCGCCCCTGACCTCGGATTCCTTCTCCATTCCAAATATGGAGAAACTCTATACAGTCAGCAAAAACAAGACCAGGAGCTGACTGTGGCTCAGACCGTGAATCCCTTATTGCAAAATTCAGACTTAAATTGAAGAAAGCAGGGGAAACAACTAGACCATTCAGGTATGACCTAAATAAAATCCCTTATTATTACACAGTGGAATTGAGGAATAGATTTAAGGGCCTAGATCTGATAGATAGAGTTCCTGATGAACTATGGAATGAGGTTCATGATATTGTACAGGAGACAGGGATCAAGACCATCCCCATGGAAAAGAAATGCAAAAAAGCAAAATGGCTGTCTGGGGAGGCCTTTCAAATAGCTGTGAAAAGCAGCGAAAAGCAAAGAAAAGAAAGATATAAACATCTGAATGCAGAGTTCCAAAGAATAGCAAGAAGATATAAGAAAGCCTTCTTCAGCGATCAATGCAAAGAAATAGAGGAAAACAACAGAATGGGAAAGACTAGGGATCTCTTTGAGAAAATCAGAAATACCAAAGGAACATTTCATGCAAAGATGGGCTTGATAAAGGACAGAAATTACATGGACCTAACAGAAGCAGAAGATATTAAGAAGAGATGGCAAGAATACACAGAAGAACTGTACAAAAAAAAAAAAATCTTTACAACCCAGATAATCACGATGGTGTGATCACTGACCTAGAGCCAGACATCCTGGACTGTGAAGTCCAGTGGGCCTTAGAAAGCATCACTATGAACAAAGCTAGTAGAGGTGATGAAATTCCAGTTGAGCTATTCCAAATCCTGAAAGATGATGCTGTGAAATTGTGGCACTCAATATGCCAGCAAATTTGGAAAACTCAGCAATGGCCACAAGACTGGAAAAGGTCAGTTTTCATTCCAATCCCCAAAAAAAGCAATGCCAAAGAATGCTCAAACTGCCGCACAATTGCACTCATCTCACACGCTAGTAAAGTAATGCTCAAAATTCTCCAAGCCAGGCTTCAGCAATATGAACCATGAACTTCCTGGTGCTCAAGCTGGTTTTAGAAAAGGCAGAGGAACCAGAGATCAAATTGCCAACATCCGCTGGATGATGGAAAAAGCAAGAAAGTTCCAGAAAACATATATTTCTGCTTTATTGACTATGTCAAAGCCTTTGTGTGGATCACAATAAACTGTGGAAAATCCTGAAAGAGATGGGAATACCAGACCAACTGATCTGCCTCTTGAGAAATGTGTATGCAGGTCAGGAGGCAACAGTTAGAACTGGACATGGAACAAAAGACTGGTTCCAAATAGGAAAAGGAGTTCGTCAAGGCTGTATATTGTCACCCTGTTTATTTAACTTATATGCAGAGTATACCATGAGAAACGCTGAACTGGAAGAAACACAAGCCTGAATCAAGATTGCCGGGAGAAATATCAATAACCTCAGACATGCAGATGACACCACCCTTATTGCAGAAAGTGGAGAGGAACTCAAAACCCTCTTGTTGAAAGTGAAAGTGGAGAGTGAAAAAGTTGGCTTAAAGCTCAACATTCAGAAAACGAAAATCATGGCATCTGGTCCCATCACTTCATGGGGAATAGATGGGGAAACAGTGGAAACAGTGTCAGACTTTATTTTTCTGGGCTCCAAAATCACTAAAGATGGTGACTGCAGCCATGAAAGTAAAAGATGCTTACTCCTTGGAAGGGTAGTTATGACAAACCTAGATACCATATTCAAAATCAGAGACATTGCTTTGCCAACAAAAGTTCGTCTAGTCAAGGATATGGTTTTTCCTGTGGTCATGTATGGATGTGAGAGTTGGACTGTGAAGAAGGCTGAGCACCGAAGAATTGATGCTTTTGAACTGTGGTGTTGGAGAAGACTCTTGAGAGTCCCTAGGACTGCAAAGAGTTCCAACCAGTCCATTCTGAAGGAGATCAACCCTGGGATTTCTTTGGAAGGAATTATGCTAAACTTGAAACTCCAGTATTTGTTCATCTCATGCGAAGAGTTGACTCATTGGAAAAGATTCTGATGGTGGGAGGGACTGGAGGAAAAAGGAGAAGGGGATGACAGAGGATGAGGTGGCTGGATGGCATCACTGACTCGATGGACGTGAGTCTGAGTGAAATCCGGAAGTTGGTGATGGACAGGGAGGCCTGGCATGCTGCGATTCATGGGGTCACAAAGAGTCGGAGACAACTGAGCGACTGATCTAATCTGATCTGATCTGATATTCCTTCCATTCCTGCTTTCTGGAGTGTGTTTATCATAAATGGATGTTAAATTTTGTCAAAGGTTTTCTCTGCATCTATTGAGATAATTATATAAATTATTTTTTCAATTTGTTTATGTGGTGTATTACATTGATTGATTTGTGATTATTGAAGAATCCTTGCATCCCTGGGATAAAGCCCACTTTGTCATGAAGAATGATCTTTTTAATGTGTGATTGGATACTGCTTGCTAAAATTTTGTTAAGGAATTTTGGATCTATGTTCATCAGTGATATTGGCCCGTAGTTTTCTTTCTTTATTTCTGTGTGTGTGTGTGTGTGTGTGTGTGTGTGTGTGTGTGTGTGTGATCTTTGCCAGGTTTTGGTATTAGGGTGATGGTGGCCTCATAGAATGAATTTGGAAGTTTATCTTCCTCTGCAATTTTCTGAAAAGTTTTGAGTAGGATAGGTTTTAGCGCTTCTCTAAATTTTTGGTAGAATTTAGCGGTGAAGCCGTTGGACCTGGGCTTTTGCTTGCTGGAAGATTTCTGATTACAGTTTCAATTCCCGTGCTTGTGATGGGTCTGTTAAGATGTTCTATTTCTTCCCGGTCCAGTTTTGGAATGTTGGACTTTTCTAAGAATTTGTCAATTTCTTCCAAGTTTTCCATTTTATTGGCATATAATTGCTGATAGTAGACTCTTATGATCTTTTGTGTTTCTCTGTTGTCTGTTATGATCTATCCATTTTCATTTCTAATTTTATTGATTTGATTTTTCTCCCTTTGTTTTCTAATGAGTCTGGCTAAATGTTTGTCAATTTTATCTGTCCTTTCAAAGAACCAGCTGTTGGCTTTGTTGATTTTTCTATGGTTTCATTTCTTTTGCATTTATTTCTGCCCTAATTTTAGAGATTTTTTTTTCCTTCTACTAACCCTGGGGTTCTTCATTTCCTCCTTTTCTACTTGCATTAGCTCTAGAGTTAGGTTATTTATTTGACTTTTTTCTTGTTTCTTGAGGTATGCCTGTATTGCTATGAACCTTCCCCTTAGCACTGCTTTTACAGTGTCCCGTAGGTTTTGGGTTACTGTGTTTTCATTTTCTTTTGTTTCTATGGATATTTTGATCTCTTTTTTGATATCTTCTGTAATTTGTTGGTTATTTAGCAGTGTGTTGTTCAGCCTCCATCTGTTGGAATTTTTAATAGTTTTTCTCCTGTAATTAAGATCTAATCTTACTGCATTGTGGTCAGAAAAGATGCTTGGAATTATTTCTTTTCTTTTTTTCCCCTGATTACCAAGTCTAGATTTATGGCCCAGGATGTGATCTATCCTGGAGAAGGATCCGTGTGCATTTGAGAAACAGGTGAGATTCACCTTTTTTTTTTTTTTTGAGGTAAAATGTCCTATACCTATCAATTAGATCTAACTAGTCTATTGTATCATTTAAGGTTTGTGTGTGCTTGTTAATTTTCTGCTTAGTTTATCTATCCATAGGTGTGAGTGGGGTATTAAAGTCTCCTACGATTATTGTGTTATTGTTAATTTCCCCTTTCATACTTGTTAGCATTTGTCTTACATATTGCAGTGCTCCTATGCAGGGTGCATATATATTTAAAATTGTTATATCCTCTTCTTGGATTGATCCTTTGATCATTATGTAGTGTACTTCTTTGTCTGTTTTCACAGCCTTTGTTTTAAAGTATATTTTATCTGATATGATATTTGCTACTCCTGCTTTATTTTGGTCTCTATTTGCGTGGAGTATCTTTTTCCAGCCTTCACTTTCAGTCTTTATGTGTCCCTTGTTTTAAGGTGGGTCTTTTGTAGACAATATAAATAAAATGTTGTTCTCTGATAATTTGGCAAGACGAACAATTCCACTATCCATTGTCCACATGGCTCAGAGACTGGACAGAGATTGAGAGACATTTTCTAATTAAGTCAAGAGGAAGGGTGATCTCAAGATGGTGGAAAAATAGGATAAGGAGACCAGTTTCCCCAACACAGACTCATGAAAAAATAAAAAAAAAAAATCATTTGAAGTTGGAACGACTTCCACAAAACAACTTATAAACACTGTCAGAAGAAACGAGGCATTGAGAAAGGCAGCCCAATCTTCAGAATCAAGAGAAAAGACACACATGTATACCTGTGGCAGATTCATTTTGATATTTGGCAAAACTAATACAATTATGTAAAGCTTAAAAATAAAATAAAATAAAATAAAAAATAAAAAAAAAGAGAAAAGACCCTCATTTTTAATCAGAAAAACTGTCAGTTTGTCCTTTTGTGGAAATTACACAGTGAGAGTGAAAGTCACTCAGTTGCATCCGACTCTTTGTGACCCCATGGACTACACAGTCCATGGAATTCTCCAGGCCAGAATACTGGATTTGGTTGCCTTTCCCTTGTCCAGGGGATCTTCCCAACTCAGGGATCAAACCTAGGTCTCCCGCATTGCAGGCAGATTCTTTACCAGCTGAGCCACAGGGGAAACCCAAGAACACTGGAATGTGAAGCCTACCCCTTCTCCAGGGGATATTCCTGACCCAGGAGTTGAACCGGGGTCTCCTTCATTGCAGGAGGATTCTTTACTAACTCAGGTATCAGGGAAACCCGATTTACACAGTAATGCCAGTCCCAAAGGTGAAGCCCAATTGCATGGGCCCACATCTGTCCAGCTGGCCAACAGGGGTCACTGTTGCAAGTACCTGGGATCTTGGTAGTTCCTGTTAGCTTAGGACAGATTCTGGACTGGAAAATAGATCGTCACTAAGGGCCCTGTGCTCAGATCATCTAGCCCACTGGAGCTTCCTTTGGGTCGACAAGCTCTTCTTTAGGAAGATCTGTGAGTCAAATGTCTTCCCATCTAAGAGTATTTAAGTTCAGAAGTGTTTTCCTGGAAAAGGGGTGCGAGGGAGAGCAGTTTGGGTCTTCTGGTATTTTACCAAGGATGCTTAGAGGAGGAATGCAATTTCCCACCTGCCCCTCTGTGAAACTGTGCCTCAGGGAAAGTCTGAAGGGGGCAGGTTTCCCAGGAGGACTAGGTAACCTCCACACCTGCTCAGGACTATGGTTACAGTTACTGGAGAGACACAGCAATGGTTCTGACCGCTTCTCTGAGCCTCTATATCCTCATTTGCAAACTGGTGTGACGAATACCCTCTGTGCAAGATTAGCACGGGATCAATGCAATCACTCTGTTATAATGCCTGATATGTAGTAAGGCCTCAAGAATGGTAGTGGATTTTCTCCCTTCATAGTTGTTTGAATCTATACACTCTAAGATCTACTTTAGGGGATCCCTGGGTAAAGTTTAGGAGTTGGAAATTGAGGTAAAATGTATCAATCAGCTATCAAAATTCAGACACAGATGCCCATTTGGTCTGTAGCCTCTTAAGAATTACATCATAGAGAACTTAAACCTAACGTGTAAACTTTCTAATAATATGCCTGCATGCTATGCTGAAAGGTAGGTAGGAGGAGGTAACTAAAATCTACTATGTAACTCAATTGAAAGCAACGAACTAGTTGTAAAAGGATATGGAAAGTTAAAAAAATATATATGGCAAATAGATAAGATATACATTAGCCTAGCATTCAGGGATCATCAACAGTCTTTATCCTGGCCCCTAAGAAGCTTGAGGGCGGGGGGTGGGGGGGGTCTCCTTCTGCTTTCAAGTCCTGAAAGCACACTCAGACTAATCAGGAAGCTGACCAGTTTTTAGGGAAGTCAAAACAAAATTATTGTTCAACACTCTTTGCTTGAGCCTGATAAGATCATGGATGGGAAGTGCTTTTTCAGGTATAAAAAAGTACACATTCAAGGGATTATCATAACATCATCAAGATACACTACTGGATGAAAGCAAGTCGAACTTAGGAAGGGCAAAATCATGAACAAATCAAAAGAATGAGGGAGGAAGTGAGGGAAGAAGAGCTAGCAACTTGGGGCAACTGGCGATAGTCAAACTTGTCCAGGAGTCATCATTTTCTTCTCAGCCTGGAGGAGGCAAAAGAAAAGAGAAGTATTCATGAGATTGGAAACACACACTCAGTCAGAGGCTGTCAGAGGCTCTTGGGGAGGCGACTGCTCCAGGCATGGGAAGTAATAGTTCAGATCAATATTTTACCACTCCCATCAGCATAAACCCATGCCTGGCACCTCTGCCCCACTGTCCACTTGCACTGCTCTCTTATAAAGCCAGCACATCAAGAGAGTGTTTCAGAGTGACTCTGTCCATTCCCACATAATTCCACTCCAGTCAGGCTTCTATCCCCATCACTCCACGAAAACTGTTCCAACTGAGGTCATCAATGACCACCATCCTGTAAAATTCAAGTTCAGTCCTCAGGCTTCATTCCATTTGATCTTTCTTCAGCCAGTGACACTGTTGACAACTGGAATCTCTGGAAAAACTGTGTCACTTGGGGCATTGTATTCTGTTTACTTCTCATCCACCTCTGTAGACCCCCTCCTCTTCCCAATCTCTAAATCCCAGAAAGACATAGGGCACATCATCAGTCACCATCCCCACCTACTTATATCCTAGATGATTTCATCAGGACTGGCCTTTCTCTGGAACACAAATGCACATATCTATATGATCACAGGTACCCCTATGTGGCTTTCCCTGGAATTTCACTCATCTACACCTTCGCTTTGCTCAAACCAACTCCCCCCAATATTTCCCTTCTCAGTAAAAGGAACCATCACCTTTCAGGTAATGGCTGGGCTCCAAACTTTGGAGTGTCCTTTGACTCCTCTCATTTATTCACACCCCACAGACTACCAGCTCTATTTTCAAATACTATCTCCAATCCATCCACCATCCTGACATCTGCCATGCCAACTCCCTATTTAAGTGACTGTTTTCTCTAGCTTGAGTCAGGCCTTTTCTTTCTACCACCTGAACCATCTAGTAGGTTTCAGCTTCATTTATAATGAAATCTAAAATCTCTCTGGGTCCTCCAACACCTACATTATCCAGTCTTTAGGCATCCTTGTGACTTTATCTCCTACCACTAATCTCTCAGTCACATTATTCCAGCCATGTGAGCTAAAATACCCCATGCTTCTGCCCTGAGGCCTTTGCACTTTTTTGGCCCTCTGTTGGGAATAGTCTTTCCCCATAAGACTATTTTTGTCTCCCTCACAGTATTAAGCACATAGAATTGCCAACACTCACTAACTCCCTTAGACTTGAGAGCTCACTCAGCTCCTGCTTCTGCAAAACCCCCTAGATGGAGCATGAGCACAAAGAAATCAAGCCTTCTGCACACCCTCTGAACACAAAAGGAATCCCCAGCTCTGGATGATCTTCTCAGCAGCATCACCCTTCTTCCTTACTTTAAAGCAATATACATGGCAGCAGGTGCCAAGGTGTTCTAGGGTGATCTTTGGAGAGTCTCAGATCTCCTGATTACAGTAAGTACATATCCCTCCACTTGTTCTGGAAAATGAAAAGGAAGAATCCACTGTCATGCTGGTATGCAGACTACTGATATGATGAAGCCAGACTGTGCTTTGATGCAGGCAGCCTGATACATTTACCCGTGGTGTGCAACTGGCCATGTATAGCCTTGGGCCTTCCTGGACCTCAGCCCATTGTAGACCCTCACATTGTTTCCAGAAACCAGTCACATATCTTCACCCTACTCTCTATGATACACGTGGACACTGCAATGTGATTCTTATTTCAGGCAGCTTGCTTCTCCCTGTCCCTCTGCCAAACATATCTGCATGGTGGGCTGTTCTCCTCTAGAATGGGAAGACCCGTGTCTCCTACAGGAGACATGTCCTTATATGCCCTACCTGGCTCCCTGTCTTCATGGCCCTTCTCTTCATGCCTGGGATCACTGGGTCTTGGGTGGAATAACCCAGGAACAGCAAGGACCCAAGGACTATCACAGTCAGTGTGGCTGTGGAGCCTGCTGGGAAACTATACTGGAATCTTAGATACCAACTTGTATATTGAGTATCTACCCACTTCTATGATCTCTGCCTTTGTTCCTGGAGTCAGCTCTGCTTTTCACCCCTCAAACAGAACTTACTGAATGTCCCTGCCTGCCCTTCTGCTAGCCCAGGGCTGTTTCTTGACACTGTTGCTAAAGACTCCTGCTCTTGTAAAAATAGACAAACATGGTCCAAGGGAACAATACATTTATAAAATAGGAAATTTTGGCAAAGAAAAAGAAATCAGTCAGGATTACAAATATGAGAACATCAACAGGAATTTTCACTGAATTCTCTTTAGAAACAGTGAAATCCAGGAGACAGTGAAACAACATCTTTAAAGTGCTGAAAGAGAAAAATATATATATTCAACCCTGAATTCTATGTACAGGGAATGTATGCTTCAAGAATGAAGGCTAAATAAATATATTTTGAGATAGCTGAAAGCTAAGGAAATTCGTCAACAGATTGACACTAAAAGAATGCTAAAATCCACCTTTCAATCTGAAGAAATATGATAGTAGACAGAAACCTTAATTTAAAGAATACTAGAAATGGCAAATACATTGATAAATATTAATATGTTCTATTAATTTATTTACAGCACATTACTTTTTAAAGCAAAAATTTGATAATGTATTATAGGGTTTATAAAATATGCAGTTGATACATATATGGTAACTACAGCATTAATGATAAGATAGAGAAGGAACAAATTTATGTAGTAGAATGGTTCTTATATTTCTGTACAATATTAACTCCAAGTAGACAATGAAAAGTTATATATATATTATAATTTCTAGAGCAACCGCTAAAAAACAATACAAAAAGGTATAGCCAAAAATATAACAGATAAATAATGAAAATGGACTTCGAAAAAGTTTTGATTTACCAGAACAGGAAAGATAATACAGGAACAAAAATACATGGGGTAGGTAGTAGAAGGATAGTACTAGGTCTTAACCATTTGAAAAACTTTTTTCAATGTAAATGCACCAAACACTCTAATTTAAAGGCAGAGATTACAAGAATGTAATAAAATGAGCAATTTTTTTTTTCTATCAACAAGAAATTCAGTTCAAAAATAAAGACATAGAAAATGGTGGAGTGGAAGGACGTGTGCTCATCTCCTCCTGTAAGTGCACTAAGATCACAACTAGCTGTTGAACAACCATTGACAGGAGAATTCTGGAACCCATCAAAAAAGGATACTCCACATCCAAAGACAAAGAAAAAGTTGCAGTGAGAAGGTAAAAGGGTGTAATCACAATAAAATCAAATCTCATACCTGGCAGGTTGGTGACCCGCAAACTGGAGAACAATGATGCCAAAGAAGTTCTCCCACTTTTGAGAAAGTTCGGAACCCCACATCTGGCTTTCCAGCCTGTGGACCTGACAAAAGGGTCTGGGAATCCCCAGGGAATCTGACCTTGAAGGCCTTCCACAGGACTGGGGGGAACAGAGACTCCAGTCTTGGAGGTCACAAACAAAATGATGTGCACACCAAGACCAGCGGAAAGGAGGAGTGACTCCACAGGAGACTGAACCAAAATTACCTGCTAGGGTTGAAGGGCCTCCCATGGAGGCGTGGGTCAGCAGGGGCTCAACATAAGGATGAGCACATTGGCAGCAGCAGTCCTGGAAGGTCCCCCTTGGCATATGTCCTCTTAACTTCCCCGCCCCCCATAGAGCCTGTAGATCCCAGGGCTGAGTCACTTCAGGCCAAACATTTAACAAGGAGTGAGCACAACCCCACATACCACCAGATACCTAAATTAAAGCTTTATTGAGCAAGGCCATGACCACCAGAGCAAGACACAAGTTATTCCACTGCCATTCCCTCCCATAAGGAGCCTTACATAAGCCTTTTAGCCTCCTCCATCAGAGAGAAGACAGAAGAAGCAAGAAGAACCACTATCCCTCAGTGGCTAGAACAAAAATCACATTACAGAAAGTTAATCAGGATGAAAAAGAAGAAAGTTATCACCCAGACAAAGGGACAAGATAAAATTTCAGAAAAAAAAATAAATAAAATAACTAAATGAAATGGAGATAGGCAACCTTCCAGAAAAAGAATTCAGAATAATAATAATGAAGATGATCCAGGATCTCAGGAAATCAATGGAGAAGATGAAAGAAATGCTTACCCCAAACCTAAAAGAACTAAAGAACAAACGGAGATGAATAATACACTAGAAATAATCAATAGCAGAATAACTGAGGCAGAAGAATGGATAAATGACCTGGAGGAAAGAATGGTGGAAATCACTGCCACAGAAAAGAATATAGAAAAAAAAAAAGCATAAAAAATGAAGACAAGCTAAGGAAATGGCAACCCACTTCAGTATTCTTGCCTGGAGAATCCCAGGGACGGGGGGAGCCTGGTGGGTTTGCATCTATGGGGTCGCACAAAGAGAGACACGACTGAAGCGACTTAGCAAGAGACCTCTGGAGCATTAAATGTGCCAACATTCACATTATTGGGGTTTCAAATGGAGAAGGAGTTCTGGAGAGTCCCAGGCAGAATAAAATCAAGGAGGAACACATCAAGAAACATAGTAATCAGACTCACACACAAAAAAATACAGAGATAAACTATCAAAAGCAACAGGGAAACATGACAATATACAAGGGAACTCCCACCAGGTTATCAGCTGATTTCAACAGACATTCTACAAGCCAGAAGGGAATGGCACAACATATTAAAAGCGATGAAAGGGTAAAACCTACAATAAAGAATATCCTACCCAGCAAGACTCTTATTCAGACTTGATGGAGAAATCAAAATTCTGAAAGGACAATTCTGTCCTGTTGCTTCCAGACAAGCAAAAGTTTAGAGAATATAACACCATGGACCAGGTTTACAACAAATGCTAAAGGAACTTCTTTAGGCAGGAAATACAAGAGAAGAAAAAGATCTATGGAAAATAAAACCAAAACAATTAAGAAAATGAAAAAGGGTCATACATATCAATAATTATCTTAAATGTAAATGAATTAAATGCACCAACCAAAAGACATAGACTGGCGGTGCAGAGGAAAGCATGTGCATATATGCACTTCCACTTACCACATCACTATGCTTGACCTCCCAAGTTGTATGTAATAATTTTGTTGTTAATCATGTTCCCATTCAGTTCAGTTCAGTCACTAACTTGTGTCTGAATCATTGTGACCCCATGGACCACAGCATTCCAGGCATTTCTGTCCATCACCAACTGCCGGAGTTTACCCAAACTCATGTCCATCGAGTCATTGATGCCATCCAACCATCTCATCCTCTGTCATCCCCTTCTCCTCCTACCCTCAATCTTTCTCAGTATCAGGATCTTTTCAAATGAGTCAGCACTTTGCATCAGGTGGCCAAAGGATTGGAGTTTCAGCTTCAACATCAGTCCTTCCAGTGAACACTCAGGAGTGATCTCCTTTAGAGAGGACTTATTGTACCACTTTGCTGTCCAAAGCATTCTTAAGACTTTTCCAACACCACAGTTCAAAGGCATCAATTCTTCAGTGCTTAGCTTTCTTCACAGTCCAACTTTCACATCCATACATGACTACTGGAAAAAACCATAGCCTTGACTAGATGGACCTTTGTTGGCAAAGTAATGTCTCTGCTTTTTAATATACTGTCTAGGTTGGTCATAATTTTCCTTCTGAGGAGTATGTGCCTTTTAATTTCATGGCTGCAGTCATAATTTGCAGTCATTTTTGAGCCCCCCAAAATAAATGCAGCTGCTGTTTCCACTGTTTCCACATCTACTTGCCATAACATGATGGGACCAAATGCCATGATATTAGTTTTCTGAATGTTGAGTTTCAAGTGAGCTTCTCCACTCTCCTCTTTCACCCTGATCAGGAAACTTTTTCATTCTTTTTCACTTTCTGCCATTGGAGTGGTATCATCAACATATCTGAGGTTACTGATATTTTTTCCCAGGAATCTTGATTCCAACTTGTGCTTCATCCAGCCCAGCATTTCTCATAATGTACTCTGCATATAAGTTAAATAATCAGGGTGACAATATACAGCCTTGATATATTCCTTTTCCTATTTGGAATCAGTCGTTGTTCCATGTCCAGTTCTAACTATTGCTTCCTGACCTGCATATAGGTTTCTCAAGAGACAGGTCAGGTGGTCTGGTATAACCATATCTTTCAGAATCTTCCAGAGTTTGTTGTGGTCCAGACAGTCAAAAGCTTTGGCATAGTCAATTAAGCAGAAATACGTGTTTTTCTGGAACTCTCTTGCTTTTTTCGATGATCTGGTGGATGTTGGCAATTTGATCTCTTGTTCCTCTGTCTTTTCTAAAACCAGCTTGACCATTTGGAAGTTAATGGGTCACATATTGCTGAAGCAGGCTTGGAGAATTTTGAGCATGAATTTACTAGCATGTGAGATGAGTGAAATTGTGCAGTAAATTGAACATTTTTTGGCATTACTGTTCTTTGGGATTGGAATTAAAACTGACCTTTTGCAGTCTTGTGGCCACTGCTTACTTTTCCAAATTTGCTGGCATATTGAGTTCAGCACATCCACAGTATCATCTTTTAGGATTTGAAATAGCTCAACTGGAATCCTATCATCTCCACTAATTTTGTTTGTAGTGATGCTTCCTAAGGCCCACTTGACTTCACTTCCAAGATGTCTGCTCTAGTTGAGTAATTACACCATTGTGGTTATCTGGGTCATGAACATCTTTTTTTCAGTTCTGTAAATTATTGTGACCTCTTATTAATATCTTCTGCTTCTGCCATACCATTTCTGTCCTTCATTGAGCCCATCTTTGCATAAAATATCCTCTTGGTATCTCTAATTTTCTTGAAGTCATTTCCATTCTATTGTTTTTTCCCTATTTCTTTGCACTGAACTCTGAGGAAGGCTGTCTATCTTTCCTTGCTATTCTTTCAAACCCTGCATTCAAATGGGTATATCTTTCCTTTTCTCCTTTTGTTTTCAGTTTTCTGCTTTTCCCAGCTATTTGCAAGGCCTCCTGAGACAACCATTTTGATTTTTTTGCATTTCTTTTTCTTGGGGATGGCCTTGATCCCTGTCTCCAGCACAGTGTCATGAACCTCTGTCCATAGTTCATCAGGCACTCTATCAGATCTAGTCCCTTAAATCTGTCACTTCCACTGTATAATCATAATGGATTTGCTTTAGGTCATACCTGAATGGTCTAGTGGTTTTCCCAACTTTCTTGAATTTAAGTCTGAATTTGGCAATAAGGGGAACATGATCTGAGCCACAGTCAGCTTCCGGTCTTATTTTTGCTGACTGTATAGCACTTCTCCATATTTGGCTGCAAAGAATATAATCAATATGATTTTGGTGTTGGCCATCTGGTGATGTCAATGTGTAGAATCTTCTCTTGTATTGTTGGAGGAGGGTGTTTGCTATGACCAGTGCATTCTTTTGGCAAAACTCTATTAGCCAATTCCCTGCTTCATTCTGTACTCCAAGGCTAAGTTTGCCTGTTACTTCAGGTGTTTCTTGACTTCTTACTTTTGAATTGCAGTCTCCTATAATGAAAAGGACATCTTTTGGGGGTGTTAATTCTGTAAAGTCTTGTAGGTCTTCATTGAACCATTCGACTTCAGCTTCTTTAGTGTTACTGGTTGGGGCACAGACTTGAATTACCATTATATTGAATGGTTTGCCTTGGAATGAACGGAGATCATTCTGTTGTTTTTGAGATTGCATCCAAGTACTATATTGTGGTCAACTTCTGTTGACTATGATGGCTCTTCCATTTCTTCTAATGGATTCCTGTGCACAGTAGTAAATAAAATGGTCATCTGAGCTACATTCACCCATTCTAGTCCATTTTAGTTCACTGATTCCTAGAATGTCAATGTTCACACTTGCCATCTCTTGTTTGACCACTTCCAATTTGCCTTGATTCATGGACCTAATATTCCAGGTTCCTATGAAACAGTGTTCCTACTAGAGCTTGAAATTGTAATTATCTTTTTTTTTTTTTTGTCTGACTATTGACTGTGATAACTGATAAGCGTCTTTTACTCTTGTGATTATGTAACTAATACTCAGTACCAGTGTATGATGATGGGTCAACAGAAAAATAATAAAATTCTATATCACCAAAACTACTATTTACTAGAAAAACATGTAATCACTTTTCAAAATCCAGATACATATCAGAATTATGCTGGAACTCTTTTGGAGACCACAAATGCCCAGATATTGCTTCTTTGCTCCAAAGGCTTACATATGTTTCCAATGAGCAGTCATGTTTGAAAAAGCTGGTGTGTAAAGCAATCGTCCTTGAACTAAAAAACTAAATTAAAAAACTGTACTACATAAAGATATTTTACTTTTATTTAGTTTCACTTTTTCCATTTTATATTAAGTGCTCCCATTTCATTTACACTCTCTTTTCCAATTTCTCCATCCCTTTTTTCTCCCCAATATTCTTTCTCAAACCTTTATCAAGCATAATAGAAAAGCTTTTGTATACATATATATAAATAGTATGCATAATATGTATATTTTTTAGAAAACATGATTTTTTGGATAACTAAAAATTTTATGATATTTTGATAATACCTGTTTAACTTAGTATGAATATATATATATATATATATATATATATATAAATACACATATACATATATACACACATATACATATACATATACATATACATATACATATACATATAAATACATGGATGATATTAAGAGGATTTAAGATGATATACCATGCTAATGGTAAGCATAAGAGTGGGAAAAGTTATATTAATACTACACAAAGTAGAGTTAAAGACAGTCAGCATTACATGAGATAAATGGTAAAATGATATAAGGATCAATTAATCAGGAGCACAGATAATTCATAAGTGTATTTGCACCCAAAAAGAGAAATTAAAATATCTGAAATAAAATTTGACAGACTAAAGGGAGGACATATTTCCACAGTTTTAGTTGGAAATTTTAACACCACTGCTTCAGCGATTGATACAACTAGGCAAGAAATCAGTAAGTAGATGGAAGATCTGTATAACATTACTGACCACTTTTACTTCATTGCCACATACAAAATAGTATATCTAATAATTCCAGAATATAGATTATTTGCAAGAGCATAATGTATATTCACCTGGGAATCAAATGCCAGGCCATGAAACTAGTCTCAATAGAAAGAGAAATTTGATACTGTTAGTTATCTGAGTCCACAGTTGCATCCCATTACAAATTAATAACAATAATATACCTCCAAATATTTAGAAATTCAACATCATACTTCTGGAAAACCCATGGATCAAAGAAAACACAAAGGAACTTATAAAATTATTCAAATGGTATAATAATGAAAATAAAACATCAAAATTAGTGGGAGGCAACAAAAGAAGTGATAAGAAAATTTATTGTTTTAAATGAATATATTATAAAAGAAAGGTATAAAAGCAATGCCCTATGTTCCCATGTAAAGGAGCTAGAAAAGGAAAAGCAAAGTAATTCAAAATAAGTAGAAAAAATAATAGATATAAGAGCACAAGTCAATGAAATAGAAGACAAACCATGGAGAAAATTAGCAAAAGCATATATTAAACAAAACAAAACACGGAATTTATAACCATCACTAAAATTAAGAAAAAATAAAAAGTAAACCAATCATCAATATCATGAATGAAAGAGGGATACTACTGTAGACCATGCTGTTGTTATTCAGTCCCTAAGTCATATCTGTGTATTTGTGACCCAATGGACTGCAGCATGCCAAGTTCTTCTGTCCTCTGCTGTCTTTAGAGTTTGCTAAAATTCATGTCCATTGAGTCAGTGATGCTATCTAACCATCTAATCCTCTGCTTCACCCTTCTCCTTTTGCCTTCAATCTTTCCGAGCATCAGGGTGTTTTTCCAATAAGCTGGCTCTTCGCATCAGGTGGCCTTTGGTTTCAGTTTCAGCAACAGTCTTTTCAGTGAATATTCAGCGTTGGTTTCCCTTAGGATTGACTGGTTTGATCTCCTTGCAGTCCAAGGGACTCTCAAGAGTCTTTTCTGGCACCACAATTTGAAGGTGTAAGTTCTTCGGTGCTCAGCCTTCTTTATGATTTCACACCCATACATAACTACTGAAAAAAATACCAAGGCTTTGTCTGTATGGACCTTTGTCTGCAAAGTGATATCTCTGCTTTTTGTGCACTGTCTACATTTGTCATAGCTTTCCTTACAAGGAAGCATCTTTTAATTACATGGCTGCAGTCACTGTCCAAAGTGATTTTGGAGCCTAAGAAAATAAAGGTGACTCAAATGGTAAAGAAGCTGCCTGCAGTGCAGGAGACTCCATCCTTGGTTCAATCCTTGGATCAGGAAGGTCCCCTAGAGAAGGCAATGGAAACTCACTCCAGTATTCTTGCCTAGAAATTTCCATGGACAGAGGAGTCTGGTGAGCTACAGTCCCTGGGGTCATAAAGAGTTGGACACAACAAAGCAACTAAAACAAGAAAATAAAATATGTCCCTGCTCCCACTTTTCCCTCTCCTATTTGCCACGAAGTGATGGGACTGGATGTCATGATCTTAGTGTTTTGAATGCTGAGTTTCAAGTCAGTTCCTTCACTCTCCTATTTCACCCTGATAAAGTTCTTTCATTCCTTTCACTTTCTGCCATTGGAGTGGTATCATCTATATATCTGAGATTACTGATATTTCTCCCAGGAATCTTGATTCCAGCTTTTGCTTCATCCAGCCCAGCATTTTGCATGATGTACTCTGCATATGAGTTAAATAGGCAGGGTGACCATATACAGTTTTGTCACACTCCTTTCTCAACTTGGAACCAGTCAGTTGTTCCATGCTTGGTTCTAACTGTTGCTTCTTGACCTACATACAGGTTTCTCAGGAACAGATAGGTGATCTGGTACTCCCATCTCTTTAAGAATTTCCACAGTTTGTTGGGGTCCACATAGTCAAAGGTTTTAGTATAGTCAATGAAGCAGAATAGATGTTCTTCTGGAATTCCTGTGCTTTCTCCATGATTGAACAAATGTTGGCAATTTGATATCTGGTTCCTCTGCCTTTTACATCTCTAAGTTCATGAACTGCTGAAGCCTAGCTTCAAAGATTTTGAACATATCCTTGGTAATATGTTTCTGAAACTTGAAAATCATGGCAATGGAAGAAACAGCACCATAAATGGGTTCCAGGTTCATAGTGGATATTACCTCCTAGCAGCCTGAGATGCTCTTCTGTTTCCACATGCTCCATACAGCAAGCACACCAATTAACCCTAAACATTTTGTGCACCACAGGATCTGCTACATGATAAGAGCCAAAAGGCTGACCTAGTAGCATGGAGAGCCTGTTTTAGCTGTGGATCCAGGTTAACCTGGGTGTGATAGGAATAACAAATGCTTCTTGAAGTCTTGGATCGTGATCAAAATCTCTGCAATTCCCATAAGGGTAAGCTACCTCATTTAACTTCCTCTATGGATAAGGAGGGTTATTTGTTCCTGCTGAACCTCATGGGTCTTTCTCCAGTGGCCAGGGAGCATGGGGCAGTATACAGAAGATGAGAGTCTGTCTATGCCTGGAAATTCCTGAAGTCAGGAGGCTTCCTGGAGCAGTCTATTCCAGCAGGGTGAGAAGAGACCATTATGTGGTGGATTATAGAAGAAAAGGATGGGGGCAAACTTCCATAGCCAGTCTTAAATCTGCATCCCTCAGAAGGTGTAGAAGATTATTTCAGTTTTCAGAGATACAACAAGTTGCAGCACAGAGGTTAGAGGAAGCAACAGAATGTTAGGATAGCCCTGAAACTTACCAGCCACCTAGAAATAGATGACCACTGATCATCACACTTATCCTTACATCAGTGGTTGTGACGGAGACATATAGCCTGGCCCATAAAAGTTCAGTTCAATCACTCAGTCATGTCCGACTCTTTGCAGTTCCATGAATTGCAGCATGGCAGGCCTCCCTGTCCATCACCAACTCCTGGAGTTCACCCAAACTTATGTCCATCGAGTGGGTGATGCCATCCAGCCATCTCATCCTCTGTCATCCACTTCTCCTCCTCCCCGCAATCTCTTCCAGCATCAGAGTTTCTTCCAATGAGTCAGATCTTCATATGAGGTGGCCAAAGTATTGGGGTTCCATCTTGCGTTTCTTCCAGTCCAGCATTTCTCATGATGTACTCTGCATAGAAGTTAAATAAGCAGGGTGACAATATACAGCTGTGATGTACACTTTTTCCTATTTGGAACCAGTCTGTTGTTCCATGCCCAGTTCTAACTGTTGCTTCCTGACTTGCATATAAGTCTCTCAAGAGGCAGGTCAGGTGGTCTGGTATTCCCATCTCCTTCAGAATTTTCCACAGTTTATTGTGGTCCACACAGTCAAAGGCTTTGACATAGTCAATAAAGCAGAAATTGGTGTTTTTCTGAACCTCTCTTGCTTTTTTCATGATCCAGTGGATGTTGGCAATTTGATCTCTGGTTCATCTGCCTTTTCTGAAACCAGCTTGAACATCGGGAAATTCATGGTTCATGTATTGCTGAAGCCTGGCTTGGAGAATTTTGAGTATTACTTTACTAGCATGTGAGATGAGTGCAGTTGTACAATAGTTTGAGCATTCAATAAATGGAAAAAAAAATATGCATACTCCTCTCAAGACCACCCTGGGTCCAAAATACCTTGGTCTCCTATAAAACAAAGCAAGCAAGCAAGCAAACAAACAAAACCTTTTCAATTGATTATTTAATTAATACCTGCCAATCCTGTATTATAAGCATGGGTGAGAAGAAGACCCACTCCCCCGCATCCAAATTTCACCATGTTTCTCTCCTGGTGTTTCTCTCTTGCTGACTTGGACTTTCATATTTCAGTCGGGTAGCTCTCATCTTAATGGTTAAGTCATTCTTTAAAATGAGTATGTCACAGTACTGAGATAAAGAGGTAAATTCCAGCTTTGAGGAGAGAACAGACTGTCTTTGACATCTGCATCCGGAAGAACTCCTCGGACAGGTGGTGCCACTTTGTAGCTTTGGGGACCCCTAGACTGGGATGGCTTGATGTGAGTTGTGGATACCCACAGCCTATAAGATCTTTATGAAAAATCAGGGAGAGACACATGCCCACCCACCCGGTGGGCACATCTTCAGTCAGGACAAACAGTGATAGTCTTTTTTTCTTTTCTGCAGGAGGACAAATTCAGTGAGCACAAGGATTTAATGACCACACTCCATCATCCTTTCTTCGGCTATATGCATGCCCAACTTGCACTGCCTCACTCCCAGGCTTCGTGAGCTTTGTGCCTGCATGATCCCCACCAGGTATGGCAGCTATGTAGAACAGGGTGTGCCTGTGAATATCGGCACAGAAGGCAAGGATGATGGCTTCACCTGAGAAGCAGAATAAGCAGCCATCAACCCCCATGCTAAACCAGCTCAACACCTGCCTGGACCATCTGGAGGAGAGGAATGACCACCTCCCTGGCTGCCTCCAGGAGTGCTTAAATCTAACTGGCAGGCACAACTTGAGTTCCAGCAGCCACACACGGAGGCCCCAAGTGATTGGAAGCCCCTAGTGGAGCCCTCCAAAGGCTCAGGAGCCAGGCCTCAACTCTGCCTGCCTGAGCTGGGCTCTAGCCTGAGTCCTCACCATCTGGCTTAGGGCAGACTGCAGATGTCCTTGGGAATCTGCCTGCCTGGGCCATCCTTCTGGCACTTCTCTTTGTTTGCCTGGCATACTCTCACCTCCTAGCTTCCACACTGTGGTCAGGTGTGGGCCTGTGACCCACCCAACTTGCCTGCCTGCCCAACTCCTGGATGCTGCTCACTCTGCCCAGGCTTTGAATGTTCACACTGAACTAGTCTCCAACAATGTGTGCCCACTCACACACACACACACACACACACACACACACACACACACGGTCCTTAATATTCTCAAGTTTATATAATATGCACAAACCTCATATAAAAGAAGTGGTTAGGCTTGGTTTAGTGGATTCTAAACAGAGGCCTAAATGTCCCTTTTGAGAGAATCCTTGGCTTTATCAGGGGAGTTCAGATGCCTTCAGGGTTGACATCAACCACAATTACAAAAAATGCATATGCTAAGCAGTGTGCAGATGTTACCTAATGCTAAGTGTTCCTGGGAACAGGTAGAATAATCCCAGAGAAGGGGATCAGGGTCTCTCTGAGCCTTCTGAGTTCTGGCCTCCAAGAAGAACCCTTTTTTTCCTAACCTCCATAAACACTCTCTCGACTCTGTGCTAAGTACTACTATGGGGATGTCCTGGATCCCTTGGCACTAGTTTTGCCTTAAAGAAAGTTTCCGGTTAGTCTCTGGAAGGTGTGTGACTGTCCTGCTTCCCTCTGTAAGTTGCCAGGATCAGCTGGTACAGGTACTTTGGAGTGAGGCCAAGAGAAAGTTTCACAAGTGTTACAATGTATTCACCTGACCATCCTCTATTCTAAGGACTCTGAGTATGAATAAATTATGCCTGGGAATTGAACATGAGATATTCCTTTGCTAGGCTTGTGTGGTGACTATACTTCCAGGCACTTCTGTTGGCCAGACTAAGCATCTTTTTGGTTATAGAAATCAAATAAGGCCTTGGTGGATTATCTGTAGCTTTCATTCATGGGATCACCAAGGTTAATTACCCATGGCCAGAGATCTGTACATGTGTTTTACTCCACTAGGATGCTATAACAAAATGCCACAGACTTTGTGGCTTAAATAGCTCACATTTATTTTCTCATGGTGCTGGAGCCTGAAAGCCCAAGAATTAACTGCCAGAAGGATTGATTTCTAGTGACACCTCTTTTCCTGGCTTGCAGATTGTCTCCTTCTCTTTGTGCTGTCACATGATCTCTCTTTTATGTGCTTGTAGAGAGAGAGATCTAGTGTATCTTCCTCTTACAAGGACGCTCATTCTATCAGAATACGGTCCCACCCTGATGACTTCATTTAACCTTAATTATATCCTTAAAGGTCCCATCTCCAAATATAGTCACACTGGGAATTAGGGATTCAACATATGAATGGGGGTTAGGGGGAACACAATTCAATCCATAACATGTCAGATGATCCCCAGATGTATATTATGGTAATATCTTATTTGCTACTGATGTTAACTGTCACCACCTAGACTCATCTATGCCTGGCCCCCTCAAATATGCTACAAATCAGAGAGTCCTTTTCAATGGCATCTACTTCTCAATAACATACTCAGTCTCAACAGAAGTGCTTTTGCAAGCTTTTGACACTTCCCTCATCCCCTAATTTCTCAAGGTAAGAGTTACAGGAAAGATGCTTTAATATCTTTGGAGGACAAAGTTAGCAGTGAATGGGTAGACCCTCATAAGATTCATTACGGTACTCTCATGTTCAGAAGTTCTGAATTCCCTCCCCTACATTATGCCAGTAGCCTTCTAACCATCCAATGCCATGTGTCACAGGCTAGCATCTGGTCCAGGTTTACATTAGGCAACCCAGAAAACAGAATCACAGCCTTCTGCCTGAGCTCACCACTGTAAATAAAATCCATGAATGCCTGCCAGTATTTCCATTCATCTCTATTCCTTAACTGACAGTGCATCTCACTTTCCATCCCTGGATAATATTCCTTAAGTCAATCTAGAAGGATAACAACATCTTTGGATAATAAATAATATTACAATCTCCATGAGGTGGCCCCTTTATCTCTGAACATAAACATAGGTCCCATGGGATAGATAAATGGACAACAAAGATTGAATCATGCCATGAAAATGACCATTTAATCTTTCTAAGTAGAAATAATTTCATCTTTGCACTATAAGCATTTTATCTGTCCAACTTGGGGACAAAGGAGGGTTAATAAGCAGATAACTTCAGTACTTTTTTTCCTGAAAAAGATTAGTGCAACCTATTCAGTATTCTATCATTCCCTTTGCCAGCAAATGAAAAAGAAATGGAAATATGATTCAGTCAGGACCAGTGAGAGGTGAAAAGTGCTCTAGGGTGCTTCTAAGAAATGTTTCCTCTCTCCTAAGAACTAAATGTACAGAGGTTTGCCCTTTGTTTTTCCCCTGTGGAAATTGTTAGATCTGGATGTGACTCCTGGGAACTGCTATATCCATCTTGCCAAGACCCTGACAATGAAGCCAAATCATGGATGATGACAGATACAAGGGAATCATAAAGAAGTGGAACTGGAGCTCGTGTCTAGAGCCTACTATACCTCTGGACTTTTCTGTGATGACAGTAACCAAAAAAAAAAAAAAAAAAAAAAAAAAAAAGGAAGCTGTTAATAAGTATGTAACAGGTATTGGAAATGAACGTATGTGGTTTCCTCTGTATGTGTATCTATGTGTGTGTGTGTGTGTGTGTGTGTGTGTGTGTGTGTGTGTGTTTCTTGCTCAATGTAAATTATTAGACTCGCTGGACTTCTTTGGTGGTACAGTGGGTAAGAATTAGCCTAGTAATGAAGTGGGCACAGTTTTGATCCCTGGTCCAGGAAGATTTCACATGCTGTGGAACAATGAAGCCCATGTGCCACAACTACCAAGCCCTCATGCAGCAACTACTGAAGCCTGTGCACCCGGAACCTGTATTCCACAACAAGGAGCCACATCAGTGAAAAGCCCATGTACCACAACAAAGAGTAGCCTTCACTCTCAGCACGTACAGAAAGCCCACATGCAGAAATGAAGACCCAGCACAACAACGACAAGAAAAAGGTCATTTAAAAAATAAATTATTAGAGTCACTGAAGTCAAATATTAGCTATCATCCAAATTGGCACTGATTTATGGAAGGAGTTTAGTGCAAATAAATTAGAAGATTAAACGGAGGCTGAAGAAGGGGAGAAGTTTTGCCTAAGGTCACTCTGGAAGTTAGTAGCAGATATAAGACTAGAAGCATAGTATTGGCCTGGGAGAGGCTGAAACTCTCCAAATATTCTAGGATGCTAATGAAGAATAGCAGGGACAACAATAAAGGATC
>CADEAB010000073.1:58280-307024 GCA_902825105.1 Syncerus caffer | reverse complement strand
GTGAGAGAGAGAGAGAGAGAGAGAGAGAGAAATGCACACACTGAGAGACACACAAACACACTGAGAGAGACACACATAAGATACAGAGATACACGCTGAGACAGTAACACACACACACACATATACACTCAGAGAGAAACACAGACACGCTGCAAGACAAATACACACACACAGAGACACACAGAGTCACACACATTGATAGAAACACACATAGACATTGAGACAGAGACACCACAATGAGAGAGACACATACATACAGGGAAAGAAACACAGACACTGAGAGAGACATAAAAACACTGAGGAGAGACGCACACACATACACTGAGAGTCACACAGAAACACACACACTGAGAGAGCAACACACACACATTGAGAGAGAGACACACACACATTGAAAGACACAAACCTACAGAGATAGACACACACTGAGAGAGATACACTCACACACGAAGTGAGAGACACACAAAATGAGACACATATATTCACTGAGAGACATACACACACTGAGAGGGGCACACAAGCATGGAGAGAGACACACACACACTGTAAGGGAAAAACAAACACTGAGAGAAAGACACACACACACTGACAGAGACACCCACACTGAGAGACAGACACACACACAGAGACACTGAGAGACACACGCACACTGAGAAACAGACACACTGAAAGAGACACTCACACTGAGAGAAATGACATAGAGAGAGGGACACAAAGACTGAAAGACACACATAGAAAGAGACACACACAGTGAGAGAAAAAGATACACACTGACAGAATCACACACACACACTGAGAGACACACACCAAGACACACACACTGAGAATGCAACACACACGCTGTGAGAGACACAAACACATACACTGAGAGAGACACACACACATTATGAGAGGAAAAACACATACTGAGAGAGACTCACACACACACACTCAAAGACACACATATACAGAGACAGACACACACACACACACTGAGAGAGACAAACACAAATTGAGTCACAGACACAGTGAGAGAGATGCACTCACACATGCTGAGAGAGACCCACAAACAGAAAGAGACACACATACTGAGAGACATACACTCACAGAAGCCGAGAGAGAAACACAAACTGAAAAACACACATACACTGAGAGAGATGCACAAACACATGCTGAGAGAGAGAGATACACAAACACTTAGAAACACACATACTGAAAGGGGCACACAATCAATGAGAGACTCACACACAGTGAAACAGAGACACATACACTGAGACACACACACAGGCACACACTGAGAGAGAGAGACGCACACACTGAGAGACACACAAACTGAAAGAGACACACACACACTGAGATAAACAGATACAGAAAGTAACACACACAGTGAAAGACACACACATAGAGATACATGCACTAACTGAGAGACAAACCTACACACTGAGAGAATCACACAAACAAACACACTGAGAGACACACAAAGAGACACATATTGCTACACACACATTGTGAGAGACACACATACTGAGAGAGAGACACACTCACACTGAGAGACACATACAGAAATAGACACAAACATTGAGAGAGAGACACATAAACATAGTGTGAGACACACAGACACAATGAGAGAGATGAACACACACACACTGAGACACACACAAACACTGAGAGAGAGACAACCACACATGGAAAGACACACAGACTGAGAGAGTCCCACACACAGACACACAATATGAGAGTGTGACACACAGAGTCACACATAGACACTGAGAGTGATACACACACAGGGGGAAAGAAACAGACACATCAAGAGCAGCACACATACACTAAATAACACAAACACAGGCACACACACACTGAGAAGGACACACTCACTGAGAGAGACACACACATACACAGAGACACAAAAACACACTGCGAGGGATACAAACATTTAGAGATATACACACACACACTGGAAGACACACAGTCTTAGAGAGAGATGCACACACACAAAGAGAGAGACTCACACTCACTGAGGAGACAAACACACACTGAGAAAGACAGAAACACACACACAATGAGAGAAATGCACACTGAGAGAGATACACACCCACTGAGAGACACACAACTCACAGCGAGAGACACACACACACATACACAGAGACAAACACACTGAGAGAGCTACACAAACAGAGGGAGACATACCTGCAGTGAGAGACACACACATACAGAGAGAGACACAGTGATAGAGAGAAACACACACAGTGAGACAGAAACATACACACTGAGACACATAAACACACACATGAGAGAGACACACAAACCCTGAGAGAAACACACACACACTGGGACAGATGCACATCCACACACCTAGTGAGATACACACACACACTGAGGAACACACAGATACAGACAGAGACATATTCATACACACTGAGAGGAAAAACAAGCTCCAAGATTTACATATATACATACACTGAGAGAGACACACACACATAGAGAATGAGACACAAACACACTTAGAGACACACGCACCCACAAATAGTCACACATATTGAGACAGAGACACACACACACTGAGAGACCCACACATACTGAGGAGACAGATACACACTGAAAGAGATACCAACACACTGAGAGACACACAGAGAAACACAAACACTGTGAGAGAGACACACACACCTTGAGAGACACATACACATATACTGAGAGAGAGACACACACACAATGAGAGAAATACACACACAATGAGAGACATCCACACACATACACTGAGAGAGATGCACTCACTGAGAGACATTTACACACACTGAGAGACACATAACATACTGAAAGCGATGTACACACACACACTGAGAGAGACACACACTGAGAGAGAGACACCACACTCTGAGAGCCACACATAGAGTAATGCATGCACACACACTGAGAGACAGTCATACACACTGAGAGAGACACACACAAACACAGAGAGATACACACATATTGAGAGAGACACACACACATACTGAGGGATACACACAAACATTGAGAGAGACACTCAGAAACAGACACACATACACTGAGAGACACACAGATATATAGAGAGAAACACAGATGAGAGAGACACATACATAAAGAGAGACACACAAACTGAGAGAGAAACAGACACAATCAGAGGAAAACACACAGTAGGAGACACACACACACTGAATTGGATGGAAACAATGAGAGAGACACACATAGACTGAGAGAGACAAACACACATATTGAGAAACACACAGATACAGAGAGAGACACACGCAGATGAGAGAGGCATGAATATAGAGAAACACACACTAGGAGAGCGAAACATACAAAATGAGAGAAAAACACACACACACTGAGAGATGGAACTGAATTGGATGGAATTCTGAAAGACACACACACACTGAGACACACACACAAACACACACTGAGAGAGTTGCACACACCCAATCTGAGAAAGAGACAAACACACAGTGAGAGAGTCACCAAAACTGAGAGACACACACACTGAGAGAGACACACACTCACATGCTGATAGAGACACACAAACACTGAAAGACACCCAAACACTGAGAGAGACACACAGAGAGACACAAAATCACATAGAGACACATATACACACACTGAGAGACACACACACATTGAGACACACACACAGAGAAACACACACAATGAGAGAGATACACACTGAGAGACATACACATACTGAGACAGAGGCATACACACACACTTAGAGATACACACACATACTGAATTAGAAACACACATACTGATAGAGACACATACAGTGGGTGACTGAAACTGACACAGAGTGTGACACACACACACTGAAAGAGAGGCATACACACAATCGCAGAGAGACACACACCTTAAGATAATGACACACAAACACTGAGTGAAAGACACATACACAAAGAGAGTGAGAGACACACTGAGAGAGAGGCATACACTCATAGAGACAGAGATGTGTGTGTTGTCTCTCTCAGTGTGTGTTTTCTCATTGTGTGTATTTCTATCACTGTATGTTTATGTCTCAGTGTGTACGTGTCTCTCTCAGTGTGTGTGTCTCTCTCTATCAGTATGTGTATGTATCTCATTATGTGTGTGTCACTCTCAGTGTGTACGTGTCTCTGTGTATGTGTGTTGCTCTGTGTGTGTGTCTCTCTCAGTGTGTGTGTGTGTCTCTCTCTCTGAATGTGTGTTTCTCTCAGTCTGGGTGTGTTTTTATCGCTCTCTGTATGTTTCTATCTCAATGTGTGTGTGTCTTTCAGTATGTGTCTTTCTTTGTGTGTGGGATGTCTCTCAATGTGTGTGTGTCTCTCTCACTGCACGTGTCTCACTCAGTGTGTGTGTGTCTCTCGCTCAGAGTGTGTTGTCTCTGTCACAGTATGTGTCTTTCTCTCTGTGTGTAAAGTTCTGTGTGTGTGTGTCTCTTAGTGTGTGTGTGTCTCTCTCAATGTTTTTGTGTGTCTCTCAATGTGTGTGTGTGCATCTGTCAGTGTGTGCTTCTTGACTCTCTAAGTGTGTGTGTGTCTCTCTCAGTGTGTGTTTTTTTCATTCTGTATGTTTCTCTCATTGTGTGTGTGCCTCAGTGTGTGTGTGTGTGTCTCTCTCAGTGTGTCTCTGTGAATCTATCTTATTGTTTTTCTCTTTCATTGTTTCAGTCTCTGTGTGTCTCTGTGTGTGTCTCTCAGTGTTTGTGTATGTGTCTCTCTCCAAGTTTCTGTGTCCCTGTGTGTCTCTGTGTGTGTGTTCTCTCTCTTAGTGTGTATATCTTTCTCAGTGTGTGTGCATGTGTCTCTCACTATGTGTGTGTTGCTCTCTCACTGTGTGTTTTTCTCTCTCAGAGTATGTGTCTCTCACTTAATGTTTGACTCTCTTAGAGTGTGCCATTGGGTCTCTCTCAGTGTGTGTTTCTCTCCCTCAGTGTCTGTCAGTGCATGTGTCTCTATGTGTATTTTGTGTCTCTCTCTGTACATGTGTGTCTCTCAGTGTGTGTCTCTCTCTCAGTGTATGTGTGTGTCTCTCTGAGTCTGTGTCTCTCTCTCAGAAAATGTAACTCTCTCAATGATTCCATCCATTCAGTGTCTCTGTGTGTGTCTCAGTGTGTTTGTGTATCTCTCTGTATGTGTGTGTCTCTGAATATGTGTGTCTGTCTGTCTCTGTCAGTGTTTCTCCCTCTCCCAGTTTGTGTTGCTCTCTCTCAATGTGAGTATGTCTCTCTCAGTATATGTCTCTATTTCAGTGTGTGTGTTTCTCACTCTGTGTGTGGGACTCTCTCACTAAGTTTGTGTGTGTGTGTGTGACTCTCAGTGTGTGTGTGTGCTGTCTCAGTGTGTTTGGCTCTCTCAGTGTTTGTGTGTCTCTGTCTTATTGTGTGTTACTTGTCTTATTGTTTCTCTGTGTGGCTCTGTGTGTCTATCAGTGTTTGTGTGTCTCTCAGTGTTTGTGTGTGTTTGTCTCTCTTCTAGTGTCTGTGTCTCTATGTGACTCTGTGTGTGTGTGGTCTCTCTCTCAGTGTGTATATTTCTCTCTCAGTGTGTGTGTATGTGCCTCTCAGTGTGTGTTTCTGTCTCAGTGTGTATTTCTGTGTGTCTGTGTGTATGTTTGTCAATGTGTGAGTGACCCTCTCTCAGTGTGTGTGTTGATCTCAGCGTTTCCATCCTATTCAGTGTGTGTGTCTCTTAGTGTGCTTGTGTCTTTCTCCATATGTGTCTCTTATTATGTGTGTGTCTTTATCAGTGTATGTGTCTCTGTCTTTATGTGTCCCTCTCAGTGTATCTGTCTCTCTCTCAGTATGTGTGGCTCTCTCACTGTGTTTGTGTGTCACTCTCATTGTGTGTTTCTATCATTGTTTCTCTGTATGTCTCTCTGTGTGTCTCTGTGCTTGTGTGTGTGTCTCTCTCCTAATGTCTGTGTCTCTGTGCATTTGTGTGTATGTGGTCTCGCTCTCAGTGTGTATGTCTCTTTCTCAGTGTGTGTGGGTGTCTCAATGTGTGTGTTTTTCTGTTTCAGTGTGTATATATCTCTCTCTCAGTGTGTGTGTCTCTCTCAGTATGTGTTTGTGTATGTGTCTGTCAGTGTTTGAGTGTCCCTCTCTCAGTGTGTGCCTCTCTCAGTGCACATGTATGTGTGTCTGTCTCACAATGTGTGTGTCTCTCAGTGTGTGTGTGTTTCTATCTTTCAGTGTGTGTATGAGACTTTCTCAGTATGTGTGCATCTCAATGTGTATGTCTCTCAGTGTGTGTGTGTGTCTGTATGTGTGTGTCTGTCAGTATGTGTGTCTCTCTCTCAATGTGTATGTGTGTTTGTCTAAGTGTGTGGGTCTCTCTCACAAAGTGTGTCACTCTTTCAGTGATTCCTTCCCATTCACTAATTATGTCTGTGTCTCAGTGTGTTTGTGTTCATTTCTGTGTGTTTCTCTCTCAGTATCTGTGTGGGTGTGTCTCTCAGAGTGTGTCTCTGTGTGTGTGAATTTCCATGTGTTTCTCTCTCTCAGTGTCTCTGTGTGTGTGTTGCTCAGTGAGTGTCTCTATTTCAATGTGTGTGTGTTTTGGTCTGTGTGTGTGCATCTCTCGCTCTCTCTCAGTGTGTGTGTATGTGTGTGTGTGTGCCTGTGTGTCACTCTCAGTGTGTGTGGCTCTCTCAGTGTGCTTGTTTGTCTTACTGTGTGTTTCTCTCACTCATTATGTGTGTTTCTGTGTGTCTCTGTGTGTTTGTGTCTCTCAGTGTTAGTGCGTGTCTCTCTCCCAGTGTCTGTGTGTCTGTGTGTGTGTGTGGTCTCTCTCTCAGTGTTTATGTCTGTCTCTCTCAGTCTATGTGTCTCTCACTCAATCTGTGAATCTCTCTCAGAGTGCGTCATTGTGTATCTCTCAGTGTGTGTTTCTCTCTCAGTGTACTTAGTGTCTCTCTCTGTATGTGTGTGTCTCTCAACGTGTGTGTGAGTGTGTGTCTCTCTGAGTGTGTGGGTGTCTCTCTCTCAGAGTGTGGCACTCTCTCAATGATTCCAACCATTCAGTGTGTGTGTGTGTGTCAGTGTGTGTGTGTCTCAGTGTGTGTGTGTCTATCTCTGTATGTTTATGTCTCTTATTGTGTTTCTGCGTCTCTGTCAGTGTGTGTCTCCCTCTCCTAACGTGTGTCTCTCTCAGTGTGTTTCTCTATCTCAGTGTATATGGGTCTCACTCTGTGTGTGGGGGTCTCTCTCTATCAGTGTGTGTGTGTGTGTGTGTCTTTCTTTCAGTGTGTGTGTCTCTCTCAGTGTTTGTGTGCCTCTGATTGTGCATTTCTCTGTCTCATTGTGTGTGCCTCTGTGTGTCTCTCAGTGTTTGTGTATGTGTGTCTCACTCCTAGTGTCTGTGTCTCTGTGTGTCTCTGTGTGTTTGTGTGGTGTCTGTCTGAGAGTGTATGTCTATCTCAGTGTGTGTGTGAGTGCCTCTCAGTTTGTGTGTGTTTCTGTCTCAGTGTGTGTCTGTGTGTGTCTGTGTATGTGTGTATGTCTGCCAATGTGTGAGTGACCCTATCTCAGTATGTGTGTCTCTCTCAGAGTTCCCATCCCATTTAGTGTATTTGTCTCTCTGTGTGCATGTGTCTCTCTCCATATGTGTGTGTCCCTCATTACGTGTGTCTTTCTCTATCAGTGTGTGTGTCCCTCTCTCAGTTGTGTGTGTCTCTGTCTGTATGTCTCTCTCTCAGTGTGTGTGGCTCTCTCAGTGTGTTTGTTTGTCTCTATCTCATTGTGTGTTTCTATCATTGTCTGTGTCTGTGTGTGTGTCTGTCTCCCAGTGTCTGTGTCTCAGTGCATGTGTGTGGTTTCTCTCTCAGTGTGTTTGTCTGTCTCTCTCAGTGTGTGTGTGTCCCTCAGTATGTGTGTGTTTCTGTCTCAGTGTGTGTGTGTCTCTCTCAGTGTGTGTCTGTGTATGTGTCTGTCAGTGTTTGAGTGTCCCTCTCTTGGTGTGTGCCTCTATCAGTGCACATGTCTCTCAGTGTGTGTGTGTGTCTCAGTGTTTCTGTGTGTCTCTCTCAGTGTGTGTGTCTGTCTCTTTAGTGTGTGTGATTCTCTCAGTGTGTGTGTTACTGTCTTTCAATTTGTGGGATTCTCTCTCTCTCTCTGTGTCTCTCAGTGTTGCCATCCTATTCAGAGTGTGTGTGTCTCTCAGTGTGTGTGTCTCTCTCTGTATGTGTGTGTCTTTCACTGTGTATATGTCTCTGTATGTGTGTGCGCTTCACTGTGTATGTGTCTCTCCAGTGTGTGTGTCTCTTTCAGCTTGTTTGTGTCTCTCTCTCAGTGTTTGTGAATGTGCATCTCTCCCAGTGTTTGTGTTTGTCTCTCTTAATGTGTATGTGTCTCAGTGAGTGTGTGACACTCTCTGAATGTGTGCCTGTTTGTGTGTGTGTCTGTCAGTGTGTA
Source organism: Syncerus caffer (assembly GCA_902825105.1). Lineage (NCBI taxonomy): Eukaryota > Metazoa > Chordata > Mammalia > Artiodactyla > Bovidae > Syncerus > Syncerus caffer. The sequence goes on along the minus strand of CADEAB010000073.1, from coordinate 298,650 downwards.
TGTCTCTCTAAGTGTGCATGTCTCAGTCTGTATGTGTCTCCCTCTCTTAGTGTGTTTGTTTTTCTCTCTGTATGTGTGTGTCTGTCTCAGTGTGTGTCTCTCTCACTGTGTATGAGTCTCTTTATGTGTCTCTCTTTCAATATGTGTAGGTCTCTCTTCATGTGTGCATCTTTCTCAGTGTGCGTGTTTCTGTCTTTCGTTTTTTGGGACTCTCTCTCAGAGTGCATGTCTCCCTCAGTGCATGTGTCTCTCATCGTTTGTGTCTCTCTCTCACAGTGTGTGTGTTTCTGTCACAGTGTTGTCTCTCTCAGTGTGTATGTTTGTCTCTTTCAGTTTGTGTCTTTCTCAGTGTGTGTTGCTTTCTCATTGAGTGTCTCTCTTTCAGTTTGTGTGTCTCTCTCTCATTGTGTGTACCGCTCTCTAAATGTGTTTTTTCTCTCTTCATGTGTGTGTCTTTTTCTCAGTGTGTCTCTTTGTATGTGTGTTTCTCTATGTGTCTCATTTTCAGTGTTTGTGTCACTATATTTATCAGAGTGTGTGTCTCTCTCAGTATGTGTGTGTCTCAGTGTGTGTGTGTCTCTCAGTGTGTGTGTCTCTCCAAATATGCATGTCTCAGTCAGTGTGTGTGTCTCCCTCTCTTAGTGTGTTTTTCTTTCTCTCAGTGTATGTGTGTGTCTTTGTCTCACTTTGTTTCTCTCTCACTGTGCATGTTTCTCTCTCTTTACTTGTCTCTGTTTTAATATGTGTATATCTTTCTCCATGTGTATTTCTCTCTCAGGATGTGTGTGTATGTGTCTCTCTCAGCATGTGTGTGTCTCTCAAATGTTTCTGTGTGTCTCTCTCAGTGTGTGTTTGCATCTCTCTCAGTTTGTGTGATTCTGTCAGTGTGTGTGTTTCTGTCATTTTGTGGGACCCTCTCTCAGTATGTGTGTGTCCCTCTTTCAGTGTTTCCATTCTATTCAGTGTGTGTGTGTGTCTCTCCAGTGTGTGTCTCTATCATCCTGTTTGTGTCTCTCTCTCAGTGTTTGTGTGTGTGCATCTCTCCCAGTGTGTGTGTTTGATACTCTTTCAGTGTGTGTGTCTCTCTCAGTGTGTTATCTCTCTCAGTGTGTGTGTCTCAGTGTGTGTGACTCTCTCTGAATGTGTCTGTCTCTGTGTGTGTGTGTGTGAATGTCTTTCATTGTGTATGTCTCTCTAAGTGCCTCTGTCTCAGTCTGTCAGTGTGCATGCCTCCCTCTCTTAGTGTGTTTGTCTTTCTTGCAGTATGTGTGTGTCTCTGTCTCAGTATGTGTCTCTCTCACTGTGTATGAGTGTCTCTCTTCATGTGTCTCTCTTTCAATATGTGTATGTCTCTGTGTGTATGTGTGTCTCTCAATGTCTCTGTGTATCTCTCTCAGTCTGTGTGTGCATCTCTCTCCATGTGTGTGACTCTCTCAGTGTGTGTGTTTCTGTCTTTCATTTTGTGGGACTCTCTCTCAGTGTGTGTGTCTCTCTCAGGGTGTTATCTCTTTGTGTGTGTGTGTCTATCTCTTAGTGTTTATGTGAGTGAATAACTCTGTGTATGTGTGTATCTCTCACTCTGTGTGTCTCTCAGTGTGTTGGTTTCACACACTCACTGTGTGTGTCTCTCATTGTGTGTCTGTCTCTCAATGTGTGTTTCTCTTTCTTCGTGTGTGTCTTTCTCTCAGTGTGTGTGTCTCTAAGTGTGTGTGTGTGTGTGTCTTTCAGTGCGTGTTTCTCTTTATGTGTGTGTGTCTCTATGTGTCTCTTTCTCAGTGTTTGTGTCTGTATCGCAGAGTGTTTGTCTCTCATTGTGTGTGTTTCTCTCAGTGCATATGTTTATCTCCGTGTTTGTGTTTCTCTCTCAGTGTGTGTGTCTCTCTCACAGTGTGTGTCTCTCTCACAGTGTGTGTGTGTGTGTTTCTGTCATAGTGTTGGTGTCTCCTGCTCAGTGTGTGAATATCTATGTATGTGTGTTTGTCTGTTTCAGTTTGTATGTGTCTTTCTCAGTGTATGTGTCTCTTTCTCAGTGTGTGTTTCTCTCTCTTCATGTGTGGGTGTCTTTCTAATAGTGTGTTTGTCTCTTTGTGTGTGTGTGTCTCTATGTGTCTCTTTTCAGTTTTGTGTATTTTTGTATCTCATAATGTGTGTCTCAGTGTGTATATTTACTTATTTACTCTTAGTGTGTGTGCCTCATCTATCAGTGTGTGTGTGCCTCATCTATCAGTGTGTGTGTGCCTCATCTATCAGTGTGTGTCTCTCCTTCAGTGTCTATGTGTCTCTCTCTCCCTGTGTGTGTTTCTATGTGTCTATCACTCTCTCACACTTTCTCTGTTTCTCTGTCTGTGTGTATCTCTCTGAGTGAGTGTGTCTCTCAGTCTGTGTGTTTTTCTCTCTCAGTGTATGTTTCTATCTCAATGTATGCATGTCTCTCTCAAAGTGCCTGTCTCTGTGTGTCTCTCTATCAGTGTGTGTGTCTCTCTCACAGTGTATGTGTCTCTGCCACAGTGTGTGTATCTCTGTCACAGTGCTGGTGCGTCTCTCAGTGTGTGAATTTCTCTCAGTGTGTTTGTCACCCTCATTTTGTAGGTATTTTCTCAGTGTGTGTGTCATTTTCCAGGGTGTGTTTGTCTCTCTTTCAGTTTGTGTGTCTCTCTCTCAGTTTGTGTTAATCTCTTTCAGTATGTGTGTCTTTCATTGTGTGTGCTTCTCTCTCAAGGTTTGTTTCTCTCTCTTTGTGTGTGTGTTTTTCTCTCAGTCGGTGTGTCTCTTTGTGTGTATGTGTGTGTCTCTATCTCTCTCAGTGTGTGTGTGACTCTCTCCGAATGTGTCTGTCTCTGTGTGTCTCTGTCTAAGTGTGTGTGTCTAAATCTATCAGTGTGTGTGTCTCCCTCTCTTAGTGTCTTTGTCTATCTTGCAGTATATGTGTGTGTCTCTGTCTCAGTGAGTGTCTGTCTCGCTGTGTGTGTGTCTCTCTGAGTGGCCCTCTTTCAATATGTGTATGTGTCTCCCCATGTGTGTTTCTCTTTCTCAGGTTGGGTTTGTGTGTCTCTCTCAGTGTGTTTGTGCGTCTCTCTCAGTGTGTGTGACTCTCTTAGTGTGTGTGTTTCTGTCTTTCATTGTGTGGGACACTCTCAGTGTGTGTGTCTCTCTTTCAGTGTTTCCATCCCATTCAGTGTGTGTGTGTGTATCTCTATGTATGTGTGTGTCTCTGTATGTGTGTGTCTCTCACAGAGTGTGTGTGCATTTCTCTCAGTGTGTGTGTGTGTTTGTCTCTCTCAGAGTATGTGTCTCTCTCTATGTGTTACCTCTCTGTGTGTATGTCTATCTCCCAGTGTTTGTGCTAGTGAATCTCTCTCAAAGTGTGTGTGTGTTTCTCACATTCTGTGTGTTTCTCAGTGTGTGTGTGTCACACTCTCACTATGTTTGTGTCTCTGTGTGTCTTTCATTGTCTGTGGGTGATTCTCATTATATGTTTGTCTCTCAATATGTTTTTTTATCTCTCAGTGTGTGTGGTAGCTCTCTCACTGTGTACATCCCTCTCAGTGTGTGTGTGTGTGTGTGTGTGTGTGTGTGTGTGTCTTTGATTGTGTGTAGGTCTGTCTCTCTCTTTGGGTGAATGTCTGTCTCTGAGTGTGTGTATCTCTCTCTCACAGTGTGTCTTTGTGTCTCTGTCACAGTGTTGGTGTCTCTCAGTGTGTGAATATCTCTCAGTGTGTGTGTGTGTGTCTCTCAAGTTTTTGCATGTATCTCTAAGTGTGAGTGTGCATCTTTCTCAGTGTGTGTGTGTTGTCTCTCTAAATGCATGTTTTTCTCATTGTGTGTATCTCTCAGTGTGTGTGTGTCTTTCATTGTGTGTGTTTCTCTCAGTGTGTATGTTTACTCTCAGTTAAAAAAAATGCAACTCTCATTTACTTAGGGGTATTGTCCAAAGAAAGCTGTTGCTCTCCTCACGTTGGATACAATTTTAAGCATTCAAGTCTGTAGTAACATAGGAACAAGTTGGAACCACATGCACAATGGTCAACTAGCTGGATTTGGGATAACAGCTACCCACTTAATGGGTAAAACTGATGCCCAGTACACTGTGCATAGATCATAGTCAGGCTCTTCTGGCTAGATGAACGTTTAAATTATATGATGTGTACATCAAAATCATTTCTCCATAATTTAGTATGTAAAATTTTATTTCATCACTTTAAACTTCTGACAACAAATATTTCAACAGAAATCATTGATGATCAAAATTTTTATTGCTTCATGCCACAGAGGTTCAGCTTCCTATTCCCCTCCACATCCTACTCATGTTTCTTGTCCTCCTTTGTATTTTTGTAGTTGCCACATGAAACAAAATCTAACTAGATAACACAAATAGGCTCAATATATAATGCTAATGGAGAAATATATTATAGGCTGTGTATTTTGTCAACAGTTTACCCAGTTGTTACAGAAGCATGGCACAAATGCTCCAGCAGGAAACTTCAAATTAGCAGTATTATGTAAAATGAGTAACTATCATCTTAGAAAACTATTAGAAAATAATTTCTTATCCAAAACACTGAGGGAAAACAAAGGTACAAGAATACAATAATTCTCAATATTGATAGGAAAACATAGGGTAAAAAGTACATTTGAATTCAAAGTATTACACTAAGATCATGGTGTCTGGTCCCATGTTTTCATGGGAAATAGAAGTGGAAAAGGGAGAAGCATTGACAGATTTCCTCTTTTGTGGCTCTAAATTCACTGCAGAGTGTAATGGCAGCTATAAAATTAGAAGACAATTGCTTACTGGAAGAAAAGCTATCACAAATTTAGAAAGCATATTAAAAAGTGAAGTTATGACTTGACAAATGGGAGCACATAGAGTCACATCTATGGTCTTTCCACTAGACATGTACAGATGTGAGAACACCAAACTGCTCTGATAGAGATGAGTTGTGAGTGTCCATTGGAATGCAAGGAGATCAAGGCAGTCAAACTTAAAGGAAATCATCTCTGATGAGGCATTAGAATCACTGATGCTGAAGCTGAAGCCCCAAAGTTTTGACCACCTTAGAAAATAACTGACTCACTAGAAAAGACCCTGATTCTCAGGAAACAAAGAAATCAGGAGGAGACATGGGTGAGAGAGAAAGAGAAGGTTGTATAGCTTCACCCATTCAATGGACATTATCTCAGGCAGACCCTGGGTGATGGTGAGGGACAGACAGACCTTGTGTGCTGCAGTCCAAAGGGTCACAAAGAGTCAGACATGGCTTTGTGACTGAAAAACAACAATATTTCAGTTAATAAAATGGATCTTCCAGTGTCTTGGAGTCTTGTATGGAGTCTTGTATGGAGTCTCATAATGTTAGAGGAATAGGAGGCACAGTCCACTTTCTCCCACACAAATCCATCAAAGGTTCGACTGCACATAGAACACCTTCCAGAAATCAATTTGTGAATGAGGTTGATGGGCCCTAGAAACTGAGAAAGGAAAACCAGTGTCTTTAAAAGGAAGTGGGACAAAATAAGAGACATAAGGAAGTGGGACAAAATAAGAGACATAAGGAAAGAAAAGTTTTTAGGGATCGAGGCCCGCCTTGGAGAGGGAGTCATAAAGGAGGAGAAATTTACAGAAAACAGGAAAGCCTTTCTCATAGGTGTCAGTGGGGGAAGAAACAAAACCAGGGGGAAAAGAACTAAAACACAGATTATGTCAATAAATGCAATTACTAGCCAAGGAGTGTCTCAGATGCTCCCGACCACTGTCATACATGGGACCTGTGAGGGAGGCCTGTGATGTATCAAACACGCTATGGTTAGAATCAGGTTTCAGTGCCCTGAGGACAATTTGATAGAGCTAAGGTGACATAGAAACATAAACCATTGGAACACTAGAGACAGAAATTTTAGAAAGGAGGTTTCCTGCAAGGAGTCTCTAAGGCCACATACTGAACTATGGCACACTCACAAAACAGAAGACTGTGCAGTATAAAATACCAAAGGAGACCAAGACAGCCTCCATTTAAGACCCTTTCCTCCACAGAGGGAGAGAGGAATATATATGACTACCAGAGGCATAAGGAAATACGTTACTGATATCTTGGCCCCAGAGATACCCTTTACCAAGCTCAAAGCTGGTTGATAGTTGCTAATGATGAATTCCTGGGTTCATAGACAGTTCACATAGGCCAGGATCATGACAGCCTGGGGTGAGCTACCCTGAGGAGACACATGACACACATGAGACTGTGCGCTCTATTACAGGCAGCATACTGAGTGGCTGAGAACAGAGAGCTGCATAAGAGGCATGGTACACCTGATGCTGTGCCTTGCCCTCCAACTAGTCGCCTGAGATTTTGGACTTTTGAAGAGCACAAAGCACATAGCCAATTATGGTTAGTGCCCTTGCTGGGCACCTAAGTGCCTTATTGGCTGGGAAGTGTGTGAAACACAGGGCCGGCTAGGGACAGTGCCCTCATGTGTTAACCAGGAGAATGAACAGGGTGGACCAAGGAAGAACATGCCACATTAGTCAGTGGCAAGCCCAATGTGATTAGTCAACCTCAATCATCCCCACATATCCCAGTGGTACCTGTTATCAGTGTCCCACATCACCACCAAACACGGAGCAAATGAGGTCTAATAAGAGGTTACCACACCCTTGTTTCATGTTGAAAACCAGTTGTGGAGGGGATTTCAAATATAAGAAGGAAATATAAATAAAGTAGCATAAACCAACACAGAAGTGACAAGTTCAACAGAATAAGTCTGCAATTAATGCTGAGACTATTAAATTGAGGGACAACAGAAGCCTTTGACAATAAGAACACATTTCAACAAGGGACTATCTGACACTGTACTGACACCAAAAAGCACAAAATATTTTGAAATTCTGAGATCTATTTATATATGATTTCTTTAACTTTTAACAATGTTAGTCCTTTATTATACCCTAAACATTTATTTCTAGTAACTATTATTACCTTTCAAAAAACACATAAATGTATTTTTTAAATATTTCTTATATATATATGAGAATGAATTTGACCTCTGTTTTCTTTTTTTACACTACTTAAATGAGTCTAAATTTCATTCTTGGTTGTTAACTTTTGCTTCCCAAAATTGTTATCAATGTTGTAACTTTAGGAACAAAATCTTTAGAATCTGATTTCACTTATGGTTTTGTTTCCTGAATTGATTGCTCTCTCCCCTTTTAACTCCCCCATATCTCCTCTTAAGCACCTCTTTCTTTCTCTCCCTTTTCTCTGCTGTCTGGAACTCTGTGAATCCTTTTTATTCTTTCTGAATGAGGAGAGTTGTGTCACCATTAACCTGGGTTTTATCTTCCTATTGTGAGGATATTGTTTTTTGATGCTACTGTAACCTGGAGACAGAAACCCAGAGACCAGGATGTCGATTTCAGAACTTTAGATCAACATTGAACTCCTTATGACAAGGATCATTAAAGAACAAGCACAAAAACCAGAGTTTCTATGTCTACATGGAAGACAATCTCCACACTTGAGCCAGCAAGTTCAGTACAAGAGAACCCACAGATATTCTCCAGCAAAACAGAAACACAACAGTGAATATTATAAAAGAGGGCACACTAAGCCATAGAAAACCTAAAAACACCCAAAAGCACAATCCATGGACAACTCATTTCACTTCAGAGAGAAGAGATACAGATCTGTCTGCCACTGCACAGACACAGATTCCATGAAGCATTAAACCTTGACAAGTCACTGGTCACATCTCACCCACAAAGGGCAATTCCACAACACAGTGGAGTCATAACTCTCCAGCCTGCAGAAAGGGGACCCAAGCTACAGCAATTGAGACAAAATGAAACAGGGGAAAAATATGCAGCTGGTGAAGATATATGAAAAAACCCACCAAAACAAACAAACAAACAAAAATCAGAGATAGGAAGTTTTCCTGAGGAAGAATTCAGAATAATGAGAGTAAAGATGACCAAAATATTGAAAGCTAAGTAGAGTTGCCACTGGAGACCTGGAATGAGAGGAAATAAACATGTTTACCATGGAGAAGGCAATGGCACCCCACTCCAGTATTCTTGCCTGAAAAATCCCATAGACAGAGGAGGCTGGTAGGCTGTAGTCCATAGAGTCTCTAGAGTTGGACACCATTGAGCGACTTCACTTTCACTTTTCACTTTCGTGCATTGGAGAAGGAAATGGCAACCCACTCCAGTGTTCTTGCCTGGAGAATCCCAGGGACAGGAAGCCTGATGGACTGCCATCTATGGGGTCACACAGGTCATACTGCTACTAAGTCACTTAGTGACTGAAGTGACTTAGCAGCAGTAGCAGAAGAAATAAAGAAGAATCAGGCAGTAATAATCAATGCAATAATGGAGATTAACAACACCCTGGAAGCAACCAACAATAGAATAACTGAGACAGAGAAAGAAATATTTGAAAGAGCAGTGGTTGCATGGGCGCTGGAGGGCCGAGAGGAGCTACTCTACGTTCAAGGTCAGGAGGGGTGGCTGTGTGAAAATAGTCCTAGTCCAAGGTAAGGAGCAATGGCTGTGCTTTGCTGGAGCAGCTGTGAAGAGATTCCCCATGATCAAGGTAAGAGAAGTCCAAGTAAGACCATAACTCTTGCAAGAGGGCATCAGAGGGCAGACACACTGAAACCATAATCACAGAAAACTAGCCAATTGGATCACATGGACCATAGCCTTGTCTAACTCAATGAAACTAAGCCATGACCTTTGGGACCCCTAGATGGGTGGTCATGGTGGAGAGGTCTGACAGAATGTGGTCCACTAGAAAAGAGAATGGCAAACCACTTCAGTATTCTTCCATTGAGAACCCCATGCTTCTGCTGCTAAGTCACTTCACTTGTGTCTGACTCTGTGCAACCCCAGAGATGGCAGCCCTCCAGGCTCCCCCATGCCTGGGATTCTCCAGAAAGAACACTGGAGTAGGTTGCCATTTCCTTCTCCAATGCACGAAAGTGAAAAGTGAAAGTAAAGTCACTAAGTCGTGTCCGACTCCTAGAGACCCCATGGACTGCAGCCTTCCGGGCTCCTCTGTCCATGGGATTTTCCAAGCAAGAGTACTGGAGTGGGTTGCCATTGCCTTCTCCAATGAGAACCCCATGAACAGCCTCAAAAAGCAAAATGATAGGATACAGAAAGAGGAACTCCTGGGGTCAGTAGGTGCCCAATATGCTGCTGGAGATCAGTGGAAAATAACTTCATAAAAAAGAAGAAATGAAGCCTAAGGAGAAAAAAAAAAGCAGTTGTGGTTATGACTGGTGACAGAAGCATGGTGTTATGCTGTAAAGATCAATATTGCATAGGAACATGGAATGTCAGGTCCATGAATCAAGGCAAACTGGAAGTAATCTAACAGGAGATAGCCTTGTGAATGTTGACATTCTAAGAGTCAGTGAACTGAAATGAATTGGAATGGGTGAAGTCAACTCAGATACCATTATATCTACTAGTGTGGGCAGGGATCCCTTAGGAGAAATGGAGTAGCCATCATGATCAACAAAAGAGGTTGGAATGCAGTACTTGGATGCAATCTCAAGTATGACAGAATGATTTCTGTTCCTTTCCAAGGCAAACCATTCAATATCACTGTAATCCAAGACTATGCAACAACCAGTAATGCTGAAGAAGATGAAGTTGAACAGTTCTATAAAGACTTACAAGACTATTTAGAACTAACACCCAAAAAAGATATCCTTTTCATTACAGGGGACTGTAATGTAAAAGTAGGAAGCCAAGAAACAGTTGGAGTAAAATGCAAAATTGGTATTGTACTTTGTAATGAAGAAGGGAAAAGGCTAATAGAGTTTTGCCAAGAGAATGCCAAGAGAATGGTCATAGAAAACACCCTCTTCCAGCAAGAGAAGACTCTACACAGGGACATCACCAGATGGTCAACCCCAAAATAAGACTGATTATATTATTTGCACCCAAAGATGAAAAGGCTCTATACAGTCAGCAAAAACAAGACCAGAAGATGACTGTGGCTCATATCATGAACTCCTTATTGCCAATTTCAGACTTAAATTGGGGGAAAGTAGGGAAAACCACTAGACAATAAAGGTATGACCTAAATCCAATCCCTTATGATTATACAGTGGAAGTGGGAAATATATTTAAGGGACTAGATCTGATAGAGTTCTTGATGAACTATGAACAGGGGTTTGTAACATTGTACAGGAGACAGAGATCAAGATCATCCACATAGAAAAGAAATGCAAAAAAAAAAAAAGCAAAATGGCTGTCTTAGGAGGCCTTAAAAATAGCTGTGAAAGGAATAGAAGTGAAAAACAAAGGAGAAAAGGAAAGCTATAAGTATCTGAATGCAGAGTTCAAAAGATTAGCAAGGAGAGAAACGAAAGCCTTTCTCAGAGATTAATGAAAAGAAATAGAGGAAAACAACAGAATGGCAAAGACTACAGATCTCCTCAAGGAAATTAGAGATACCAAGGCAACATTTCGTGCAAAGATGGGCTTGAAAAAGGACAAAAATGTTGTGCACCTAAGAAAAGCAGAAGATATTAAGAAGAGGTGGAAAGAGTACAGAGGAGAACTGTACAAAAAAAGATCTTCATGACCCAGATAATCTCGATATTGTGATCACTCACCTAGAGCCAGATATCTTGGAAAGTGAAGTCAACTGGGCCTTAGAAAGCAGCACTACGAACAAACGTAGTGGAGATGATGGAATTCAAGTTGAGCTGTTTCAAATCCTGAAAGATGATACTGTTAAAGTGTTTCACTCAATATGACAGCAAATTTTAAAACGTCAGCAGTGGCCACATGGCTGGAAAAGGTCAGTTTTCATTCCAATCCCAAAGAAAGGCAATACAAAAGAATGCTTAAACTATCACACTATTGAACTCATCTCACATACTAGTAAAGTAATGGTCAAAATTCTCCAAGGCAGGCTTCAGCAATATGTGAACTGTGAACTTCGAGATGTTCAAGCTGGTTTTAGAAAAGGCAGAGGAACCAGAGATCCAATTTCCAACATCCGTTGGGTCATCAAAAAAGCAAGAGATTTCCGGAAAGACACCTACTTCTGCTTTATTGACTATGTCAAAGCCTTTGACTGTGTGTAATACAATAAACTATGGAAAATTCTGAAAGAGATGGAAATATCAGACCACCTGACATTCTTGACCTTTCTTGAGAAACCTATATGCAGGTCAGGAAACAGCAGTTAGAACTGGACATGGAACAACATACTGGTTCCAAATAGGAAAAGGAGTCCATCCAGGCTGTACATTGTCACCTTGCTTATTTAACTTGTATGCAAAGTACATCATGATAAATGTTGGGCTGGAATAAGCACAAGCTGGAATCAAGATTGCAGGGAGAAATATCAATAATCTCAGATATGCAGATGATACCACCCTTATGACAGAAAGTGAAGAGGAACTAAAAAGCCTATAGATGAAAATGAAAGAGGAGAGTGAAAAAGTTGGCTTAAAGCTCAACCTTCTGAAAATGAAGATCAGGGGATTTTGTCCCATCACTTCATGGGGAATAGATGGGGAAACAGTGGAAACAGTGTCAAATTTTATTTTTTGGGATCCAAAATCACTGCAGATTGTTTGCAGCCATGAAATTAAAAGACTCTTATCAGTTGGAAGGAAAGTTATTCCCAACATAGATAGCATATTAAAAAGAAGAGATTGCTCTGCCAACAAAGGTCTGTATAGTCAAGGCTATGGTTTTTCCAGTGGTCATATATGGATGTGAGAGTTGGACTGTGAAGAAATCTGAGAGCTGAAGAATTGGTGCTTTTGAACTGTGATGTTAGAGAAGACTCTTGAGACTCCCTTGGACTGCAAGGAGATCCAACCAGTCCATCCTAAAGAGGATCAGTACTGGGTATTCACTGGAAGGATTGATGCTAAAGTTGAAACTCCAATACTTTGGCCAGCTCATGTCAAGAGTTGTCTCATTGGAAAAGACCCAGATGCTGGGAGGGATTGGGGGCAGGAGGAGAAGGGGACGAAAAAGGATGAGATGGCTAGATGGTATCACCGACTCTAGGTACATGAGTTTGTGTGAACTCTGGGAGTTGGTCAATGACAGGGAGGCCTGGCGTGCTGAGATTGATGGGTTCACAAAGAGTCGGATACTACTGAGAGACTGAATGAACTGAACTGAACTGAGAAAGGAGGAAATGAATGAAAAACTGTGTGGTGCAGTGTGGTGCATTAAAAAAAAAAAAAGAAAAGAAAAACACGAAGGGAAAACAGGAAAAGGTCTGATTGGCGATTGGCGCAGATGTCTGTCTAGTCAAGGCTATGGTTTTTCCAAGGGTCAAGTATGGATATGAGAGTTGTACTGCGAAGAAAGTTGAGCACTGAATAATTGATGGTTTTGAACTGTGGTGTTGGAGAAGACTCTTGAGAGTCCCTTGGACTGCAAGGAGTTCCAACCAGTCCATCCTAAAGAGGATCAGCACTGGTTCTTCTTTGGAAGGAATGATGCTGAAACTCCAGTACTTTGGCCACTACATGTGAAGAGTTGACTCGTTGGAAAAGACTGATGTTGTGAGGGATTGTGGGCAGGAGGAGAAGGGGACAACAAGGGATGAAATGGCTGGATGACATCACTGACTCAATGGACATGAGTTTGAGTGAACTCCGGGAGTTGGTGATGCTGCAATTCATGGGGTCACAGAGTCGGACACGACTGAGCCACTAAATTGAACTGAACTGAACTGAAATGGCCCCTTGATGAGAAACATAGTTGTCTAGATGGAGAACACCAAAAAAAAAGGGGTGGGGTACATGTAAACTTCTTGAGGATGTAAAATTTGAAACCACCCTTACATGAGTCAAGATGCAAGAATTGGGAGCAGACATGGAACAGTTGACCACCTCAAAACTGGAAAAGGAGAGTGACAAAGCTCTATATTGTCACTTCCTTATGTGAATAATATACAGAATATACTATTAAAATTCCAGGTGAGTGAATCACAAGCTGTCATAAAGGTTTTTGGGAGAAATATAAAAATCCTCATGTCTGTAGATAGTAATGCAGAAACAAATAGGAAGTGAAGAAGAAATAAAGAGCCTTTTCATGAGGGTGAATGAGAATAGTGAATAAACATGCTGAAAACTCAATATTCATAAAAACAAAGATAAGGGCATTTGGTCCCATCACTACTCGGCAAGTAGAAAGGGTAAACGTGTGGAAACAGTGACACATTTAGTTTTATTTAGCTCCCAAACTACTAAGAATGGTGACTGCAGTTATCAAAAACAAATGTCACTTGCTTTTGGATGTAGAATCTATGAGAAACCTAGACATTGCATTATAAAGAAGACACAGCACCTTATTAAATAATCAGTAATTATGAAAGGTTAATTTATGGTAAGAGTGGAGGCTATGGGATGTTGTTGAGTAATGTATATAACTTTTGATTGCTAATTTATTTAGCATCTCTTTATTGTTAATTCAGTAAATACTTAACATGCATCATTTGGCAGACACTTTGTCTTAGCTGATATGCAAGATACAGAAGGAAACTTGGGTAGACATGAAACATAGAAAAATTGGATATCGGTGGCTAACTTGGTAGGCAGGAAGACAGGTTCTTTCCAACCCAAGCAAGTGCTTAGGAATAGTTATGAAATGTTGCTTATTATGACTGAAAATATTTTTCCTAATTGTATCTCTAGAAGTTCAGTGAAACCTATAGATAATGAAGCTATGAAGGGAAACAGATGTCATGTCTTCCAATAACTGATTACTGTGCTGAGATGCAGCATTCACCACAAGGATTTAAGTCTCTCTTTGCAGGAGCAGGAGAGCAACATCAAAATATCCATTAGGAAATATAGGGTGGTGTCTTTGTGGGAGGAAATAAAGGCAAGACATAAAGAGAGCAGAGCAAGAATAACTTTTTATAATACTACTTGTATAATGCCTTTCTTTTGTTAACTGTGATGCAGTCTTTGAATATGTCATGTTATCATTGGCATCATAGTCATGCTATGATAGTGATCATGATTACTGAGTATGCTACATCTACATTTTTAAGTATAATATATATATATGTTATATAATATTTTATATATATCTTTCATACTTGAAAATGTGTATATGTATATAAATACAAACTGTTGTTTAACCTCTTAGCTTTCTTCCCAATAATGCCATAATATAATAAAACTGAGAAATCACTAAAGTGTATGTTATTTATTTGCTTTTTATAAATTTGATTTGTATTTGTTCCATCTCCCATACCATCCTAACTTGGACACCCAGTCAGTTCAGCCTGGATGATTTCAGAACTCAATTTATTTACACTTCGCCTTTTAACTTTGTTTGCATTTTCTTTTTTTTTCCCCCAAATAATTCCTTAGGTGTAATTTACATAGGATGAATATTGAAGATTTTCTTGAACAGAAGAGTTTATATTAAAGCAGAGTAAAATATACAGGAACTGAAATACTCGCTTTACTCTGAATTATTTCAAAATAGAAATTGACCCTATGAAGATGAACAAATGTTTATTCTTCAAATAAGAGAATTGTAGGAATTTGTTGATATCTCCCAACATTAATTTTATCCTCCATATCCAGCATAATCTGACACCTATTTTGTATATCAGTTGTATTAGGATGATTTTTAAATAATGAAGATGGTTCATGTGTTGACCTAGAAATAGAGCCAGCAATATATCAGGAATCATTGGCACAGGGAAATATAAATTGCCAGCCTATTGTAGTTTAGGAAAAGGATCGTCATGGGCTGACATATTTCCATACAAACCTGGAAAGGTAGAATGTTCCACCCTCCATCCAAAGTAACTGCTGTGTACTGGACATGTGGTGTGGTACTGAGAAATATAAGTAGACATAGTTGCAAAATTTTCACTGGAGCCATTTGATTTAGGGAAGCTGCTAGATGAAACCCCATGAAAAATGCTCAACCTAAATTGTAGGATGGCGAGGGAGAAGGGAGGGTGTTCCAAAAAAGAGGGAATATGTGGGTCAAGAAGCAATTGTTAGAACTGGACATGGAATAACAGACTGGTTCCAAACAGGAAAAGGAGCAGGTCAAGGTTATATATTGTTAGCCTGCTAATTTAACTTGTATGCAGAGTACATCATGAGAAACTTTGGGCTGGAAGAAATACAAGGTGGAATCAAGATTTCTGGGGAAATTCAATAACCAAAGATATCCAGATGACAACACCCTTATGGCAGAAATTGAAGAAATAAAAAGTCTATTGATGAAAGTGAAAGAGGAGAGTGAAAAAGTTGGCTTAAAGCTCAATGTTATGAAAGCCAAGATCATGACATCTGTTCTCATCACTTCATGGCAAATAGATGGGGAAACAGTGTCAGATTTTATTTTGGGGGGCTCCAAAATCACTGCAGATGATGATTGCAGTCATGAAATTAAAAAACGCTTTCTCCTTGGAGGGAAACTTATGCCCAATCTAGATACCATATTAAAAATCAGAGACATTGCTTTGCCAACAAAGGTCTCTCTAGTCAAGGCTATGGTTTTTCCAGTGGTCATGTATGGATCTGAGAGTTGAACTGTGAAGAAAGCTGAGTGCCTAAGAATTGATGCTTTTGAACTGTGGTATTGTAGAAGACCCTTGAGAGTCCCTTGGACTGTAAGGAGGTCCAACCAGTTCATCCTAAAGGAGATCAGTCCTGGCTGTTCATTGGAAGGACAGATGCTAAAGCTGAAACTCCCAATACTTTGGCCATCTCATGCAAAACATTGACTTATTGGAAAAGAGTGATGCTCGGAGGCATTGCGGACAGGAAGAGAAGGGGGCGACAGAGGGTTAGATGGCTGGATGTCATCACTGTCTCAATGAACATCAGTTTGAGTTACTCCAGGAATTGGTAATGAACAGGGAGGCCTGGCACACTACGATTCATGGGGTCCCAAAGAGTTGGACACGAATGTGCAACCGAAGTGAAGTGAGTGAGTGAACTATCTTTTGGCTGAGCATGTCATTGATAATATATGGAAGGAACATGTGTACTACATATATGTTAGAAACCGTTAAAATGATGTTTTATGTATTAAGTCACTACACTCCTGTCTGACATTCTGTATCACACAGACTGTCACCATTGTGTATTCTCAATCCATGGAATTCTCAGGGTGGAGAAATAGAAATGGGTTGTCATGCTTAGTTCAAGAAAATTTTCCCAAGCCATAGATTGAAACTGCATCTCTTATGATTTCTGTTAGAAGGCAGGTTCTTTAGTACTAGTGCTATCGAGGCAAGCATTAGTATTATATATATAATACTGATATATATATATATATATATATATATATATATATATATATCTACACATATACATGCATATGTGTATGTCAAAAGTTTAGGTATATAATTTTGATGTCTATCAGTTCAGTTCAGTTCAGTTTCTTGGTCATGTCCCACTCTTTGCAAGCCTAATTAATCCAAGTTTGTTCATTTTTAGGGTGAGTAATTTTCCATCGTATATATAACATAGCTTATTTATCCATTCTTCATTCGATGACACTGAGGTTGTTTCCCTTGGCTACTGTAAATGGTGTTGCAATGGTTACTGGCATACATATCTAATATTCATTAAGTTTTCCTTTGAGAATATGCCAAATAGTGGGATTGTTGAATTAAATGGTAGTTGTATTCCTGGTTCTTTAAAGAACTTCCATAATGTTTGGCATCATGGCAGTATTCATTTATATTCCTAACAATAGTGCAATAGGGCAGGAGGTTTCACTTTTCTTCACAACATCTCCTTCATATATTATTATGCAATCATATAACTATATATCTCTATCTATCTATCTATATCTATATCCATATATATATATATATTTATTATTATTATTTTTTTTTATTTCTTTACTTGTTTTCCAGAAGCCTCAATCACTGCATGTAGATTCTAATTCCATGACTAGGGATCAAAGCTGGGACCCCTGCATTAGTATCATGAGGTCTTAGCCACTGGACAAGCAGGAAAGTTATCTGTTGTAGATTTTATTTATTTATTTTTTTCTCATCATGGCCATTTGGAATGGTGAGAGGTGACACGTTATTTTAGTTTTGATTTCTCTGCATTTGTTGAGGTAGTTTTTGCTATGTTCAGCTTTTGGAGAGCTTTTATCACAAACACTAGAGAAGACAATGGCACCCCCCTCCAGTATTCTTGCCTGGAAAATCCCATGGATGGAGGAGCCTGGTAGGCTGCAGTCCATGAGGTCTCTAAGAGTCAGACACGACTGAGTGACTTTACTTTGACTTTTCACTTGCATGCATTGGAGAGGGAAATGGCAACCCACTCCTGTATTCTTGCCTGGAGAATCACAGGGATGGAGGAGTCTGGTAGGCTGCCCTCTGTGGGGTCGCACATAGTTGACCACCACTGAAGCCACTTAGCAGCAGCAGCATCACAAACACTTGTTGAATTATATCAAAGTTTTTTTCAGCATCTATTGAGGTGATCATGTGATTTTAATTCTTTACTATACATTGATATGCAGCGATTGAAGAATGTTTCCATAACTGGGATAAACCTCCCACTTAATAATGGTGTTCAATCCTTTTAATGTATTGGTGGATTTTTTTTTGCTTGTATTTTGCTAAGAATGTTTGCCTCTGTACATCTATGTGATATTGGTCTCTAACTTTATTTTCTGTGTTATCTCGGTGTTGGTATCAGGGTGATGGTGACCTTGTAGGATGAATTTGTATGTTTTCATTCCACACTAGAATTTTGGAAAAGTTTCAGAAGTGCATGTGTTGGCAGTTCTCTGACTGGTTCATAAAATTTCCATGTGAAGCCATCTGGATTTAATTTTGTCAACAAAATAATTTCATCACAGTTTCAATAATACTGCCTGTAATTGCTCTGTTCATATTTTCTGTTTCTTCTTAATTGAATTTCTAAGCATTTGTCCATGGATTTCAGATTCTAAATTTTATTGTCTTATATTTGTTTGCCGTAGTCTCTTAAAATTCTTTGTTATCTGTGGTATCAGTTATATTGTCATCCTTTGTCATGTCAAATTTGATTGATATAAGTGTTTGTCCTTTTTTTTTTTTTCTCTCAGGTCTGGACAATGGTTTATCTCTTTTGTTCTTCCTCTCCAAGAGACCCCTTTTAGTGATACTGATTTTGTCTATTTTTTTCATCATTTCTTTTCTTAAATTTCTGCTCTGATTTTTATCATTTCCCCCCCTTCTATTCATTTTGGGGAATTTTGGCTGCTTTTTCTTCTCTTCTAAATTCTTTAGATTTAAGGTGATGTTGATTACTTGAGATGTGTAGTATTTATCAGCTTCACTCTTTTACTGCTTTAGCATGCCCCACAACTTTAGGATACTCATGTTTTTACTATTATTTGCTTCTATAAATTTTCTTTCATTTTCTCTCTGATTTCATCAGTGATCTCTTGGCCATGTAGAGGTGTACTTATTAGCCTACATGGATTCGTGCTTTTTCTGGTATGTAAATCATGCATTGTGGTTAAACATTTTGATACAAATACCATTATATTAAATTTACCAAGGCTTGATTTGAGATCCCGTTTGTGATTTTTCCTTGAGATATTTTATTTTCAATTTAGAAAAACATTTTCTGATGTGTTTGGGTGAAATGTCTGATAAGTATCAATTTACTTTGTCAGGTCTCTTGTTCCATTGAATGCTTGTGTTTCTTTTTAAATTTCATTTTTAAATTGGAGGATTAATTCTTTCCAATGTTGTGTCAGCTTCAGCAGTACAACAGTGTGTATTAGCCTATACTAGACCAAAGTCCATTTTGGTGTTGTTATTTGTTTTTACTTATTCATTTTTCTAGGCCCTTTATAAATGTTTCTTGTCATTTCTCCATTTCGTTTCTTGAATGTTTTATCACCTTTACTACCATAACTTCCAAGTCTTTTTCAGGGAACTTGGCCATTTTTTCTTTCATTATGTTTTGAGTTTTTACCACATTTCTTTTCTCACAACATATTTCTCTGTCTTCACATTTCCCTACTTACTGTGTTAATGGTCATTTATTCCCAGACTTCTGTGTTATAGTTATTGCTCCTAGTCTCCACTTGAAGTCAATAAAGTTGGTTGAGTGACTAGTGTAGGCTTTGGAGTTGGAGAGACTGACAACTATGTTCTTGAGTTTGCAGCTGAATTTTCCCTCTCTAATGGTGGGACCATGTCTGTTCATGTCATTTGCAGGTGTCTTTGGGATTAGTCTGAGTTTAAGCAGTCTATCTGCTGATGATTTGGTTTGTGTTTCTGTCTTGCTTGTTGTGTGGTGTGAGGCATCAGCCTTGGGTTGTGCAGGTAGTGGAGTGGAGTGCATCTTATATTAAGAAAGAGGCCTTCATGGAGACGGTCACCAGTTAATATTCACTGTAGACAGGGATTCTCTGATGTCCCATGATCCTGGTTTCAGTGTGAAAGGTTGTTGCTGAATGAAAAGACACTAGGATTCTTGGCCGGCAGAGGGGAGGAATTCAATCTTCAACCAGAGGCAAGGTTTGATTCCTCAGAGCTTTGTGTAATAAAGTTTATTAAAGTATAAAGGAGATAGAGAAATCTTCTGACAAAGGCATCAGAAGGGGGCAGAAAGAGTACCCCCTGCTAGTCATCAGCTGGATGTTATATTGTCACTAGCTGTCTTTTAATGAAAGGAAGGAATGTCTTAAAACTCATAATGGCACCAGGCCCCTCACCCATAAGATGCATTTTGGGATAATATTGGCACCAGTCGATTCATTCCAGGCCATTGAATGATTAACTTGAATCTTGTAGAAGGTCAAATTCACATAGATTCAAATAGTTTCATTTACATGGATTAGGGAAACAATATCTTAGTATAACTTACTGGTTTGTCAAGTAGGCTCTGAGCCATTAGGCAAAACCGACTTGAGGACAGAGTTTGGGGTAAATGCATAGTACATTAGCATATCTTAAGACAAACATTTCCATAAGAAAAATGCATTGGTTATCTCAAGGTTTGAGAATAGTTCAGGTGAAACCAGGTGTCATTATTGTATCACAATATTTTAAGAGAAACTTCCTTTTAAATTTGTATAGAGAAGGAAAAAAAAAAATATTGCTAGCTTGTTTCATCCTGAACCTTAAGAGAGATAAATACGTCTGACACTTGCAGGCTATTTCCTCCATTTGGAGACCTCTGGCCTCCCTGCATGTTACCATCCCATTCCCTCATTTTCTTTTTAGGACAATTATGTTGCTGAGGGAAAAGAGGTATTGTTCTCATTCCATGACTGATTCTGAGCTGACAAGGTGGCTTTGTCCCTAAATTGGTGAAGCAACATATTCTCCTAATCTTCATATTGAGGATATCTGATCCAGGGACCCCAAATAGTAGTTGGAAGAAGTTGCAGCAGTAGTAGGAATTTAATCTACCATTTATAATGTTAAAGCTTTCATGTGACTAGAAACAAATCCAGTTACACAGTTACAGATGCAGGGCAAAATAATCATTAAAACAATTACTCAGCCATTAAAAATAATACATTTGAATCAGTTCTAATGAGGTGGATGAAACTGGAGCCTATTATACAGAGTGAAGTAAGCCAGAAAGAAAAACACCAATACAGTATACTAATGCATATATATGGAATTTAGAAAGATGGTAACAATAACCCTGTATATGAGACAGAAAAAGAGACACTGATGTACAGAACAGTCTTATGGACTCTGTGGGAGAGGGACAGGGTGGGAAGAATTGGGAGAATGGCATTGAAACATGTAAAATATCATGTATGAAACGAGTCGCCAGTCCAGGTTCAATGCATGGTACTGGATGCTTGGGGCTGGTGCACTGGGACGACCCAGAGGGAGTGTATGGGGAGGGAGGAGGGTTCAGGATGGGGAACACATGTATACCTGTGGCGGACTCATTTTGATATTTGGCAAAACTAATACAATTATGTAAAATTTAAAAATAAAATAAAATTAAAAAAATAAAAAAAAAAGAAAAGGAAAACAAAACAAAACAAAACAAAATTATGTTATCAATAAAATCAAAACCAAAGTTATGTTATGCCCATAGTTAAAGTGCAGTGCAATCTGATTTTGGTGTTGACCATCTGGTGATGTCCAAGTATAGAGTCTTCTCTTGTGTTGTTGGAAGAGGGTGTTTGTTATAACCAGTGCATTTTCTTGGCAAAACTCTATTAGTCTTTGCTCTGCTTCATTCCGTATTCCAAGGCCAAATTTGCCTGTTACTCCAGGTGTTTCTTGACTTCCTACTTTTGCATTCCAGTCCCCTATAATGAAAAGGACATCTTTTTTTGGTGTTAGTTCTAAAAGGTCTTGTAGGTCTTCATAGAATCGTTCAACTTCAGCTTCTTCAGCATTTCTAATTGGGGCATAAACTTGGATTACTGTGATATTGAATGGTTTGCCTTGGAAACGAACAGAATTCCTTCTGTCATTTTTGAGATTGCATCCAAGTACTGCATTTTGGACTCTTTTGTTGACCATGATGGCCACGCCATTTCTTCTAAGGTCTTCCTGCCCGCAGTAGTAGATATAATGGTAATCTGAGTTACATTCACCCATTCCAGTCCATTTCAGTTCACTGATTCCTATAATGTCGACATTCACTCTTGCCATCTCTTGTTTGACCATTTTCAATTTGCCTTGATTCATGGACTTGACATTCCAGGTTCCTATGCAATATTGCTCTGTACAGCATTGGACCTTGCTTCTATCACTAGTCACATACACATCTGGGTATTGTTTTTGCTTTGGTTCCATCCCTTCATTCTTCCTGGAGTTATTTCTCCACTGATCTCCAGTTAACATATTGGGCACTTACTGACCTGGGGAGTTTCTCTTTCAGTATCCTATCATTTTGCCTTTTCATATTGTTCATGGGGTTCTCAAGGCAAGAATACTGAAGTGGTTTGCCATTCCCTTCTCCAGTGGACCACATTCTGTCAAATCTCTCCACCATGACGCACCCATCTTGGGTTGCCCCATGGACATGGCTTAGTTTCATTGAGTTAGACAAGGCTGTGGTCCTAGTGTGATTAGATTGACTAGTTTTCTGTGAGTATGGTTTCAGTCTGTTTGCCCTCTGCTGCCTTCTTGCAACACCTACCATCTTACTTGGGTTTCTCTTGCCCTGGGCGTGGGGGTATCTCTTCACAGCTGCTCCAGCAAAGCACAGCCATTGCTCTTTACCTTGTACAAGGGGTATCTCCTCACTGCCGCCCTTCCTGACCTTCAGTGCGGGATAGCCCTCTAGGCCCTCCTGCGCCTGTGCAGCCACGGCTCCTTGGATGTAGGATTGGTCCTCCTGGCCACCGCCCCGGCCATAAGCCAGTTTTAATAGCTTATGACAGATATCTGGGGCTAACTGAGTGAGAAATCTATCCTTTAAGATCACTTTTCCCTTGTTCCTTATAGAACCAGTCTAATCCTAAAAAGGTATTATACTTAATAGACCCTCCAACTGGCCACCAATCAACATCCTCCAGTGGATACCGTGGCCATGCAGTATCACATAGGAATAGGTGTGTCTAGTTGTGTCTTCTTTAAGCCCTGGGGATCAACTATATCCCAGTTTTTTTAGCATTCAGCTTTTTTTTTTTTTTTTTTTTTTTTAGGTAGTCATGTTGGGGACCTAAGCCACAGTCACAATAACAATATAGATCACAAGTCCCTTGAAAGTCCATGATCCAATAGATTAGGTTAGTACCTCTAATTCCCAAGGAGTTATGAAATGGTCAAAGAGAAGAAAAAGCTTGACCAAGAAAGAAGAGTTAGGTCCACACACTATGCCCATTTCTGGTCAGTACTCAAAGGAGATAATGGGTGCCTCTTGGCATTGGCAACCCCAAACAGGTTTCTGCTATAAGCCATATGAGATCACTGTGGGACCACAAATATGGGCTTCTCACTTGCTTCTCGCAGGGCATTTCATTCATTCACACAAGTACACCTTAGAATTAGTAAAGTACAGCAGAAAATGTGGTCACCAGGAGAACAAAGAACTAGAACTCCAAGCATACATACCTTGTCCTGAAGGATCCCAAATGAGCCCCCAGTGGAAAGGTTGTTGCTGAATGAAAAGATGCCGGGATTCTTCTCCTCCAGAGGAGAAGAATTCAATCTGGGGCCAGAGACAAGGCTTGAACTCTCAGAGATTTGTGCAATAAAGTTTTATTAAAATATAAAAAACAGAGAAATATTCTGACATAGGTATCAGAAGAGGCAGAAAGAGGACTCCACTATTAGTCTTCACCTGGATGTTATATAGTCACTCAGATCAGATCAGATCAGTCTATGAGTCATGTCTGACTCTTTGCGACCACATGAATTGCAGCACGCCAGGCCTCCCTGTCCATCACCAACACCCGGAGTTCACCTAGACTCAGGTCCATCTAGTCAGTGATGCCATCCAGCCATCTCATCGTCTGTCGTCCCCTTCTCCTCTTTCCCCCAATCCCTCCGAACATCAGAGTCTTTTCCAGTGAGTCAACTCTTCGCATGAGGTGGCCAAAGTACTGGAGTTTCAACTTTAGCATCATTCCTTCCAAAGAAATCCCAGGGCTGATCTCCTTCAGAATGGACTGGTTGGATTTCCTTGCAGTCCAAGGGACTCTCAAGAGTCTTCTCCAACACCACAGTTCAAAAGCATCAATTATTCAGTGCTCAGCCTTTTTCAAAGTTCAGCTCTCACATCCATACATGCTGCTGCTGCTAAGTCTGTTCAGTCGTGTCCGACTCTGTGTGACTCCATAGACGGCAGCCTACCAGGCCCCACCATCCCTGGGATTCTCCAGGCAAGAACACTGGAGTGGGTTGCCATTTCCTCCTCCAATGCATGAAAGTGAAAAGTGGAAGTGAAAGTGACATCCCTCAGTCTTTTCAGACTCTTAGCGACCCCATGGACTGCAGCCTACCAGGCTGCTCCATCCATGGGATTTTCCAGGCAAGAGTAATGGAGTGGGGTGCCATTACCTTCTCTGCATCCATACATGACCACAGGAAAAGCCATAGCTTTGACTAGATGAACCTTTGTTGGCAACGTAATGTCTCTGCTTTTGAATATGCTATCTAGGCTGGTTATAACTTTCCTTCCAAGGAGTAAGCGTTTTTTTAATTTCATGGCTGCAGTCATCATCTGTAGTGATTTTGCAGCCCAGAAAAATAAAGTCTGACACTGTTTCCACTGTTTCCCCATCTATTTCCCATGAAGTGGTGGGACCGGATGCTATGATCTTCATTTTCTGAATGTTAAGCTTTAAGCCAACTTTTTCACTCTCCACTTTCACTTTCATCAAGAGGATTTTGAGTTCCACTTCACTTTCTGCCATAAGGGTGGTGTCATCTGCATATCTGAGGTTATTGATATTTCTTCCAGCAATCTTATTCCAGCTTGTGTTTCTTCCAGTCCAACGTTTCTCATGATGTACTCTGCATATAAGTTAAATAAACAGTGTGATGATATATAGCCTTGATGTACTCCTTTCCCTATTTGAAACAAGTCTGTTTGTCCATATCCAGTTCTAACTGTTGCTTCCTGACCTGCATATAGGTTTCTCAAGAGGCAGGTGAGGTGGTCTGGTATTTCCATCTCTTTCAGAATTTTCCACAGTTTATTGTTATCCACACAGTCAAAGGCTTTGGAATAGTCAATAAAGCAGAAATAGATGTTTTTTCTGGAACTCTTTTGCTTTTTTCATGATCCAGCAGATGTTGGCAATTTGATCTCTGGTTCTTCTTCCTTTTCTAAAACCTGCTTGAACATCAGGAGGTTCACGGTTCACATATTGCTGAAGCCTGTCTTGGAGAATTTTGAGCATTACTTAACTAGCGTGTGAGATGAGTGCAATTGTGTGGGAATTTGAACATTCTTTAGCATTGCCTTTCTTTGGGATTGGAATGAAAACTGACCGTTTCCATTCCTGTGGCCACTGCTGAGTTTTCCAAATTTGCTGGCATATTGAGTGCAGCACTTTCACAGCATCATCTTTCAGGATTTGGAATAGCTCACCTGGAATTCTATCACCTCCACTAGCTTTGTTCGTAGTGATGCTTTCTAAGGCCCACTTGACATCACATTCCTGGATGTCTGGCTCTAGGTCAGTGATCACACCATCGTGATTATATGGGTCGTGAAGATCTTTTTTGTACAGTTCTTCCGTGTATTCTTGCCATCTCTTCTTAATATGTTCTGCTTCTGTTAGGTTCATACCAATGTGTCCTTTATCGAGCCCATCTTTGCATGAGTCACTAGTAGTCTGTTAATGAAAGAAAGGAATGTCATATAACTCAGAATGGAACCAGTCCCCTCATCCATAAAATGCATTTTGGGATAATATTGGTACCAGATAATTCATCCTGGGCCATAAAATGATTACCTTGAATTTTGTAGAAAGACAGATTACCATACAAATATGTATCTATGTAATCATTTACATAGATTAGGGAAACAATATCTTAGTATAACATACCGGTTTGTTAAGTAGGTTCTGAGCCATTAGGCAAAACCGACTTGAGGACAGAGTTTGGGGTAAATGAATAGTACATTAGCATAGCTTAAGACCAACATTTCCATAAGAAAATTGCAATGGTTATCTCAAGGTTTGAGAATAATTAATTTCAGGTTAAACAACGTGTCATTATGGCAACACAGTATTTTAAGAAAAGCCTCCTTTTAAATTTGTTCAGCAAAGGAAATATATATCTAGTTTGTTTCCTTCTGCTGCTTAAGAGAGATTAACATGTCTGACACTTGTAGGCTATCTGTTTGGAGACCTCTGGCCTACCTGCTTGTTACCCTCTCAAGTGATGACATCCGAGATCAGGCCCAACTTAACTCAGAGAACAATGCTGCCATAGTACAACATTGAGGAGATTTAAAAAGTTACATAGATAAATGTGAAGTCACTTCAGTCGTGTCCGATTCTATGTGACCCCATAGATGGCAGCCCACCAGGCTCCCCCATCCCTGAGATTCTCCAGGCAAGAACACTGGAGTGGGTTGCCATTTCCTTCTCCAATGCATGCAAGTGAAAAGTGAAAGTGAAGTCGTTCAGTCATGCCTGACTCTTAGAGACCCCATGGACTGCAGCCTACCAGGCTCCTCTGTCCATAGAATTTTCAAGGCAAGAGTACTGGAGTGGGGTGCCATTTCCTTCTCTGCATATATAAATGGAAATAAAAATAAAAAGTACCACAAGCAATAAACACTACAGAGAAGATTACAGATTCACAAAAAGAACCAATGAAGTAAATTTCAAGGCAAAATAAAACACCAGAACAGAGTATCAACTGAAGAATAAAGAAACCAAATCAGATAAGAAGATCAGATACAGCCCCCACAGAATAATAGAAAATCACAGTTAATAAAAAAATGCATAACAGTTTTAAAAAATGAAGAGATGCAATGGCAACAAAAGGTATAGAAAATAGGAAACCAAAGTAAAAGTAGAAATAGCTATACAAAAATTAAAAATTTGGTTGAAATAATCCTAAAAGACCAAATCAATGTGTAATAACAAAGAAGCCTAAAACTGAGAAAAATAGTGCACCAACAATACAGCAATTCAATGAATCAAAGGAATAATACATATTTCCTAGTGTCTCATCTGTCAGTGTCCTAGTCCCCAACTTGAGCCAGAGGACAACTACACCTCTTTGGGAAGCTCTCCAAAGATGGAGAAAACTGGACTCTGGACTCAACACTGCTATAATCCCTGTGTATTCTTACTGTTTCCTGAGCCTGGGCATCATCCTTCATTTGACCTCTTTTCATCTTTTGATGTATTCCATAGATACAGGGTCTCTGTCATAAATCGTGTTTATTTAATCTGCACCATGCAAAACTGGTTAGAATAATTCCAATCCTTTTCCTTAATGGCTCTGTTCCTGGGTTTCAGGTATAATTTTCATCTTTCCTCACATGTGGTCACCAAAGGAGTCTGCCCTGAGACACTTGTGGAGCACTGGGGTCTGCCTTGATGAGCAGAAGATGTTGTACAGCTTCTTGGAATGCTGGAACCCTGGTGATGCCAACTATGAATAGCAGCATTCATGGGCAGAAGAGATTTGGCCTTAATGGAATCCTTTTCTAGCCTGTGTTTGCAGCTGCATTAGTGATATTTCTGGCTGGTCTTTCTCTAGTATCTTGTTCAGTTCAGTTCAGTTCAGTTCAGTGGCTCAGTCATCTCCGACTCTTTGCGACCCCATGAATTGCAGCACGCCAGGCCTTCCTGTCCATCACCAACTCCCAGAGTTCACTCAGACTCATGTCCATCGAGTCAGTGATGCCATCCAGCCATGTCATCCTCTGTCATCCCCTTCTCCTCCTGCCCCCAACCCCTCCTAGCATGAGAGCATTTTCCAATGAGTCAACTCTTTGCATCAGGTGGCCAAAGTACTGGAGTTTCAGCTTTAGCATCATTCCTTCCAAAGAAATCCCAGGGCTGATCTCCTTCAGAATGGACTGGTTGGATGTCTTTGCAGTCCAAGGGACTCTCAAGAGTCTTCTCCAACACCACAGTTCAAAAGCATCAATTCTTCAGTGCTCAGCTTTCTTCACAGTCCAACTCTCACATCCATACATGATCACTGGAAAAACCATAGCCTTGATTAGATGGACCTTTGTTGGCAAAGTAATGTCTGTGCTTTTGAACATGCTATCTAGGTTGGTCATAACTTTCCTTCCAAGGAGTAAGCGTCTTTTAATTTCATAGCAGCAGTCACCATCAGCAGTGATTTTGGAGCCCCCCAAAATAAACACTGACACTGTTTCCCCATCTATTTCCCATGAAGTGATGTGACCAGATGCCATAATCTTTGTTTTCTGAATCTTGAGCTTTAAACCAACTTTTCACTCTCCTCTTTCACCTTCATGAAAAGGCTTTTTAGTTCCTCTTCACTTTCTGTCATAAGGGTGGTGTCATCTGCGTATCTGTGGTTATTGATAGTTCTCCCAGCAATCTTGATTTCAACTAGTGCTTCTTCCAGTCCAGCATTTCTCATGATATACCCTGCATAGAAGTTAAATAAGCAGGGTGACACTATACAGCCTTGATGTATTCATTTTCCTATTTGAACGAGTCTATTAATCCATGTCCAGTTCTAACTGTTGCTTCCTGACCTGCATATAGGTTTCTCAAGAGGCAGGTCAGGTGGTCTGGTATTCCCATCTCTTTCAGAATTTCCCACAGTTTATTGTGATCCACACAGTCAAAGGCTTTGACATAGTCAGTAAAGCAGAAATAGATGTTTTTTTCTGGAACTCTCTTGCTTTATCCATGATGCAGTGGATGTTGGCAATTTGGTCTCTGGTTGCTCTGTCTTTTCTAAAACCAGCTTGAACATCAGGAGGTTCACGGTTCACATATTGCTTAAGCCTGGCTTGGAGAATTTTGAGCATTACTTTACTAGCGTGTGAAATGAGTGCAATTAATTGTGTGGTACTTTGAGCATTCTTTGGCATTGCCTTTGTTTGGGATTGGAATGAATACTGACCTTTTCCAGTCCTGTGGCCACTGCTGAGTTTTCCAAATTTGCTGGCATATTGAGTGCAACACTTTCACAGCATCATCTTTCAGCATTTGAGATAATTCAACTGGAATTCTATCACCTCCACTAGCTTTGTTCATAGAGATTCTTTCAAAGACCTACTTGAGTTCACATTTCAAGATATTTGGTTCCAGGTGAGTGATCCCACCATCGTGATTTTCTGGGTTTTGAAACTCTTTTTGTACAATTCTCATATGTATTCTTTCAAACTCTTCATAATATCTTCTGCTTCTGTTTGATCCATACAACTTCTGCCCTTTATTGAACACATCTTTGCATGGAATATTTCCCTTGTATCTCTAATTTTCTGAAGATAACTCTAGTCTTTCCCATTCTGTTGTTTTCTTCTTTTTCTTTGAATTGATTACTGAGGGAGGCTTTATTATCTCTGTTTGCTAAACTTTTGGATATCTGCAGTCAGATACATATATCTTTTCTCTTCTTCTTTGCTTTTTGCCTCTCCTTTTTCCACAGCTATTTTGTAAGCCCTTCTCAGAGAGCCATTTCACTTTTTTCCATTTCATTTCTATGGGGATGGTCTAGTCCCTGTCTCCTGTACAATGTCATGGACCTCCATCCATTGGCCATCAGGCACTTTGTCTATCAGATCTAATCCCTTAAATCTATCAGATCTCGTCTCCTAAATCTATATTTGACTGTATAATGATAAGGGATTTGACTTAGATCATACCTGAATGGTCTAGTGGTTTTCCCTACTTCTTCAATTTAAGTCTAAATTTGGCAAAAAATAAAGTTCATGATATGAGCCACAGTCAGTTCCCAGTCTTTTTTTTTTGCTGACTGTATAGAGATTATCCATCTTTGGCTGCAAAGATAGAATTAATCTGATTTTGGTGTTGACCATCTAGTGATTTCCATGTGCAGAGTCTTCTCGTGTTGTTGGAAGAGGGTGTTTGTTTTGAACAGTGCATTCTCTTGGCAAAACTCTATTACCATTTTCTGTTTGCCCATTTCCAGTTTGCCTTGATTCATGGACCTGACACTCCAGGTTTATATGTAATATTGCTCTTTACAGCATCAGATCTTGACTCTATCACCAGTCACATCCACACCTGGGTATTGTTTTTGCTTTGTCTTCATCCCTTCCTTCTTTCTGGAGTTATTTCTGCACTGATCTCCAGTAGCATATTGGGCACCAACTGACCTGGGGAGTTCCTCTTTCAGTATACTATCATTCTGCCTTTTCATACTGTTCATGGAGTTCTCAAGGCAAGAATACTGAAGTGGTTTGCCATTCCCTTGTCCATGGACCACATTCTGTCAGACTCTCCACCATGACCCGACCATCCTCGGTGACACTACATGGCATAGCTTAGTATCATTAAATTAGACAAGGTTGTGGTCCATGTGCCAAGAATGGCTAGTTTTCTGAGGTTATGGTTGCAGCGTGTCTGCAATCTGATGCCCTCATAAGTGAAATCAAATCCTGAAGATTGTATTCCTGAGGTTACAACATTGATAACAATTTTTGGAAAGCAAAATTTAAGAACCAAGAATAAAAATTAGACTCAATTAAATAGCACAAAAAACAAAACGGAGGCCAAATTCATTCGTGTATATATATAATGTTTAAAGAATAGATGTGTTTTTATTTGAAAGTTCAAAATAGTTTATAGAAATAAAAGTTTAGGGTATTAAAAAGGACTAATATTGTTAAAAGTTAAAGAAATCATATAGATATAGATCTCAGAATTAAAAAAAAAAGTGCTTTTTGGTGTCAGTAGAGTGTCAGATAGTCCCTAGTTGAAGCTTATACTCATTGTCAACTTCTACTATTGCTATTACTAAGTCACTTCAGTCGTGTCTGACTCTGTGTGACCCCATAGACGGCAGCCCACCAGGCTTCCCCGTCCCTGGGATTCTCTAGGCAAGAACACTGGAGTGGGTCGCCATTTCCTTCTCCAATACATGAAAGTGAAAAGTGAAAGTGAAGTCGCTCAGTCGTGTCCGACCCTCAGCAACCCCATGGACTGCAGCCTTCCAGGCTCCTCTGTCCATGGGATTTTCCAGACAAGAGTATTGGAGTGGGGTGCCATTGCCTTCTCTACAACTTCTACTATTATCCCTCAATTGAACAGTCTTGGAATTAATTGAAGACTTATTCTGTTGAACCCATTACTTCTGGGTTGGTTTATGCTTCTTTGTTTTTATTTCCTTCTTTTATTTGAAAGCCTCTCCATATCTGGTTTTCAACATGAAACGAGGGTGCAGTAGCCTCTTATTTGACCTCACTTGCTCAGTATTTTGGAGCTGAGGTGCGACACTGAGAGCAAATACCTCTGGGATATGTGGGGGTGCTTGATGTGGATTGAACACATTGGGCTTGCCACTGACAAACGTGACATGTCCTTCCTGGTTCCACCCAGCTCAGCCTCCCTGTTGATATATGAGGGCACTGTCCCAAGTGGGCCCTGTGTTTCACACACTTTGCAGCCAGTCAGGCACTTAGGTGCTTGACCAGGGCACTGACCACGATTGGCTCTGTGCTTTGTGCTCTTCATAAGTCCAAAATCTCAGGTGACTGGTTGGAGGGTAAGGCACAGTCCCAAGTGGGCCATGCCTCTTATGCAGCTCTTTGGTCTCAGCCACACAGTTTTCCACCTGTACCAGAGTGCACAGTCTCAAGTGTGCCATGTGTCTCTTCAGGGTAGCTGACCCCAGGCTGTCATGATCCTGGCCTATGTGAACTGTCCATGAAGCAAGTAATTCATCATTAACAACTGTCAACCAGCTTAGAGCTTGGTAGGGGATGTCTCTGGGACCAAGATACCAGTAACCTATTTCCTTCTGCCTCTGGGAGTCGTACACATTCCTCTCTCCCTCTATAGAGGAAAGGGTCTTAAGTGAAAGCTGGCTTAGTCTTCTTTGGTATTTTCTGGTGCACAGTCTTCTGTTCTGTGAGAGTGCCATGGTTCACTATGTGGCCTTAAAGCCTTCTTGTAGGAAAAGCCCTTTCTAAAATGGTTGTCTCTAGTGTATCCATGGTTTATGTTTCTTTGTCACCTTAGCCCTGATTGTCCTCAGGGCACTAAATCCTGGTTCTAACCATAGTGTGTTTGATACATCACAGGCCTCCCTCCCAGACCTCATGTATGACAGTGGACAGAAGCATCTGAGCCACTTTTTGTCTAGTAATTATGTTTATTGACATAATCTGTGTTTTTGTTCTTTTTCCGCTGGCTCTGTTTTGTTGTTGTTGTTGTTGTTTTTCCCCTCACTGACACTTATGAGAGAGGGTTTCCTATCTTGTGTTAATTTTCCTCCTTTAGGACTCCCTCTCCAAGGGGGGATCCTTGATACCTAAAATTTTTTGTACCCTTACATCTCTTATTTTGTCTTACCTCCTTTTTAAGTGATGGGTTTTCCTTTCTCGGTTTCTAGGGCCCTTCAACATTGTTCACAAATTGATTTCTGGAAGGTGTTCCATGTGCAGTCGATCCTTTGATGGATTTATGTGGGAGAAAGTGGACTGTGCCTCTTATTCCTCTAACATTATGAGACCCCACCACAACCCTGAATGATCCATTTTATTAACTGAAATCTTATTGTTGTTCAGTCACAAAGCCATGTCTGACTCTCTGTGACCCTTTGGGCTGCAGACCCTTTGGTCTGTCTGTCCCTCAGCATCACCCAGGTTCTGCCTGAGATCATGTCAGTTGAACGGATGAAGCTATACAACCTTCTTCTTTCTCACCCATGTCTCCTCCTGATTTGATTGTTTGCTAAGAATCAGGGTCTTTTCTAGTGAGTCAGTTCTTTGCTCAGGTGGTCAAAACTTTGGGGACTCATCTTCATCAACAGTGATTCTAATGCCTCTTCAGAGTTGATTTCCTTTTTTTGACTGGCTCGACCTCCTTGCATTTCAATGGACACTCACAAGTCATCCCTAGCAGAGCAGTTTTGTGTTCTCACATCTGTACACATGTCTACTGGAAAGACCATATATGTGACTCAAAATGCCTCCATTGTTCAGGTCATGTCTTCACTTTTTAACATGCTTTCTAAATTTGTGAGAGTTTTTCTTCCAGGAGGCAATTGTCTTCTAATGTTATAGCTGCCATCACCATCTGCAGTGAATTTAGAGCCAAAAGAGGTAATCCGTCACTGCTTCTGTCTCTTCCACCTTTATTTATCATGAAACTGTGGGACCAGATGTCATGATCTTACTTTGTGTAATACTGAGAAGGAAATGGCAACCCACTGCAGTGTTATTGCCTGGAGAAACCCAGGGACTGGGGAGGCTGGTGGGCTGCCGTCTCTTGGGTAGCACAGAGTCAGACACAACCGAAGCGAGTTAGCAGCAGCAGCAGAGAATGCAAAGGTACTGTTTACCCTGTTTTACTATGAAAATTGAGAATTATTGTATTCTTGTACCTTTGTTTTCCCTCAATGTTTTGGATAAGAAATCATTTTCTGAGAATATTCTAAGATGATAGTTACTCATTATATATTATACTACTGGTTTAAGTTTCCTGCTGGAGCATTTGTGCCATACTTCTGTGACAACTGGATAAAATACTGCAAAATACACAGCCTATAATACATTTTTCCATTAACATAATATATTGAGCCTGTTAATGTTATCTAGTTATATTTTCTCTAATGTGGCTACTACAAAAATATAAAGGAGGACAAGGAACAAGATAAATGATGTGGACGGGAGCAGAAAGCTGAACCCCTGTGGCATGAAGTGAGATAAATTTTGATCATCAATTATTTCTATTAAAATATTTGGCACCAAAAGTTGAAAGTGATGAAAGAAAACTAGATACTGAATTATGGAGAAGTGATTTTTATGTATGCATTCATATAATTTCAGTGTTCAGCTAGTCAGAAGAGCCTGATGGTGATCTATGTACAGTGCACTGGGCATCTGTTTTAGCCATTAAGTGGGTAGCTGTTATCCCAAATCCAGCTAGTTGACCATTGTGTATATAGTTCCAACATGTTCCTATGTTATTACAGACTTCAATATTTAAAATTGTATCCAACATTTGGGGAGCAACAGCTTTCTTTGAACAATATCTCTAAGTAAATGACAGCTGCCATTTTATGGCCTCAAGGTGTCCTCATAGGTATGAAACCCATCTCTTATTACAGAAATAATAGCCGAAGATGAGGTACATTAAAGGAGAGTCTTTCAGCAACAGGATCTTAAGTATTCAACCAGTAATTTATTAAGCAATCTTGGGCTTCCCAAACAGTTTATTTAATATCTTGGGAGCAAGAAAAGGGTTTGGCCACCTAAATAAAGTTGCCTAAAATTTTATTTTGACATATGTACATATATACACATGTGCGTATATGTGTATATATAAAACAAATACAATGGCTTTTAATTCCTGTTAGGTATAACAGCATGGAAAACATTAAAACCCAAATCTAGAATGATTCAAAAGTCTACTCAGTTATTGAATATATGTAAGTGGAAATATTTCAAAATATGTTTTATTGGCTGCATCTAAAATATGAGGACTCTTTTATATCACTCCCCTCTATCCTGTTAATAAATATCTACCAATTTTCAAAAGTTTGTCCATGTTTAATGAAAATAGTCAGGTATAAGTATATATACACATATTTATATGCATAGATAGTTATGTATATAGATATGCACATATCCATATAAAATAGACATATATATTTCCATAAAAGAAAATATTGATACCAAGCTTAGATCTCAGAATTATTTCCAACTCCATGCTCCATCTCAACAGGAAATAGCCAAAGTTATTGCTGAGTCAAACACTTCAAGACCTGGCAAGCCTGTAGACCTCCTCGTGTTCCAAGAGTAATTTTGATCACAGAAGCTATAAAAAACAGAAGGGAAATAAGCAAAGTCAAAGGTCTTTAGTTCCTCCTCAAGTGCCATATTTTACATTCTGAGCAATATATTGTGAACAGTTTTAGAGATGCTAAAGCCCCAACCAGGCTGAAATGAATGCACATAGACCACAGAGTAGTTAGAAACAGATGGTCGATGATGTTGACTCCCAATGTCCTCAGTAACAGGCCATTAATAGAATGCCCCAAAACTGATCACACTCCACAGGGCATGGTGTATGATCAGTCATTAAAATCCTTCCCCTGAAAGTATTTGGAGATTTGGGTCTTTGAAGCACCAAAGACTGCTAGGACACCTTCCTCAGTCCTACAATAAACACATGCTTTCACTGAAACACTTGCTAGGACACCTTGCTTGTCCTATAATAAACACTTGCAGTCACCAAAACCCAGAGTCAGTTGATTGATTTTACTGCACAGTAGTGGTAGACCCAAGTTTGCTTGGGTAACAGTAATGAGTGTTAAGAATGTGTGTATAGAAGGGTGACAAATCACTTTTATTTCAGGCATCAAGTAGATTTACTGATGTAATTTTTCTGTGTAAAAATTCTTTAGGAATGGAGTTTTTCAGGCTTCATGGCTTTGGTTATTATTTCTGTAAGCAGTCTGTATTTTAAGTTGATGCTGAAGTAAACACTGGTTGAACATTTGCTAGGAGACCAGTGACTTTAAGAAGTTACAGTTACCCTTCAATTTCTAGGAGACCAGTGAGTTAGTGATGTCACAGCTTTTTTACTTTGACAACCTCTGTAATGGTCTAGAGAGTATCTCTCTGTAGGCCAACCAAGAAGCATTTGAAGTCGCAGTGTGTAAAATCAGACAAATGGTAAAAGTATCTGAAGAAAGATTTCTCTGAGATGCCACATATTTCTTCAGAAATTCAAGGTGGCCTCCTAAGGATGAATCAAGGTTCAGAAGCCTCCATTAGATCTTGTTTGTATGATTATGCACTTACTGGGGACTCGGTTTTGAGATCTATGATTGAAGAATATGGTTTTCAGGCTTTCTCTGAGGATCTTGTGATAAAAAGGCCACACCACACATAATCTGTCTCTGAAACAGATGAGCTGAATGATTTTCTTTCACATTTCCACAAAAATTTTGGAATATAGTTGCAAATTATCAGCTTGAATCTATTTGGTGGGATGCGAGTGGCATACATAGTGATCAATGAAGAACTATATAAGAAAGAGGTCTTGGAAAGAAAGGAGCTTTTCAGAATATTTGAAACCAATAGTATGAAAAGTTTAGTTTGACAGCTTAACCTTTATGCATATAGTAAGAAGCAACAAATTTTTCAAAGATCTGCTTCATTACCTGGCTTTCTAGAAGAAGAAAACGTCTGTCTTTTAAACAAAATATTCCAGAAATTTCACTTATTGGCA
The DNA here is from genome assembly GCA_902825105.1 of Syncerus caffer. NCBI lineage: Eukaryota > Metazoa > Chordata > Mammalia > Artiodactyla > Bovidae > Syncerus > Syncerus caffer. The sequence continues at coordinate 262,847 of CADEAB010000073.1, read as the reverse complement.
ATATGTAAGATTAAATCATTTGACTTGGAAAGCATGTTCACAAACGTAGCTAAAACGGAATTTGAAATTGAGATAGCAAATTTTGAAAATGTTTTATTTTTTTGAATTTGAGAACAGCTGGAGATTAATATATTGGATGTTTAAAAAACTTTCCTAGCAACGTGACACCAGATCCAAGTCCTGAAGTTACTTAAAGTGGTATTTACTGTATATATACAACATATCTTTAGCTGAGGAGCATAATTGTTTCTTACATGTTACCTGTTAAAGATACTAATGGAGGTGTTTTATTTGATGCTATTTAATTGGTGTCATTAAAGGAATAAATTTTTATAGCTTAGCTTTGTCAGTTTTTCTTTGGTTTATAAAGAAACTAAATAATTTTTCCTTTGATTTCAGTTACAGACATACTATAAATCAAAATTCAAAACAGGCCATCCTAAACTTTTTTTTTTTTTTTTTAATTTTTTTTTTAATTTTATTTTATTTTTAAACTAATGCAAAGAAGAGTTGAGATTAACAATGTGTCTCCAATATCCTCATTCAGTTCAGTTCAGTTCAGTTCAGTTCATTTCAGTCACTCAATCATGTCCGAATCTTTGCGACCCCATGAATCACAGCACGCCAGGCCTCCCTGTCCATCACCAACTCCCGGAGTTCACTCAGGCTCACATCCATCGAGTCAGTGATGCCATCTACCCATCTCATCCTCTGTCGTCCCCTTCTCCTCCTGCCCCCAATCCAGTTCGAGATAAAAGGAAGTATGTTAAAGCAAGGGTCAACAAAGATGATCATAACTCTGATTTTCTTCCAGAAACGAGTGGAGAGAGTGCATTTTCATCCTCCAAAAGTTTGTGTGCCTTTCATACAAAAGCCTCATACCAGCCAGATATTTGCTAATACAAGCATTGTATCTCCATGTGACTTACCTTCCCCATCACCAATATCAGTTAGACAAACAACAGATTGTGGTAGATCAACCTGCTGCTTTAAAAACGTTGTGCATTTTTAATTGGCACCCACATAGCAGCTACACTCAAGTAAATGGCCAAATTGAGGACTTTGCTACTACAACTACATCTACTTCTCAGAACCACATTGTAGCTCCATTACAGAGCAGTTATTCTGGACTAATGATAGAACTTTCTAAACTTCCAGTCAGGGATAGCGATGTGTCAGCCCATGACAGTTCTTTTCCTATCCTGCAAGAGAGAGGCAACTCATGGTCCTCAGTGCCAATGACTGCTTATACATCTACCTCCTCTCTTTCAAGTCAACTCATCAACTATCATCATTATATGAAAACCATACTAATTAAAACTGACCTATCAAATAAGTGTCAGATTATGGAGACTAATGAAGATTGAACTTTACGTGGGAGATGTTAACAAATATCTACAATTCTTGGATTTCAACAATAAAGTTACATGTTCACTTTCATAGTTTCATTTTCTCTTTTCAAACAATGACGAGTAAAATGAGGATTTAGTTCAATGGCTGGCTATTTTACTGCACGGTTTTATAAACTCTTCAGTTCAAGAAAAATTCATTATGCCTCCTAGGTAAACGACACCTGATCTAATGTTTGTAAGCAAGAAAATTAGAACAAAAGGAAAACAGGTAATGGATGTAAAGTGATTTCTGAATCATCCCAGCTGAAATGAATGGATGGCTCAATTAGGGTGGTATGGGTGAAGGAATAGATACAAATAAAATCAGAAAAATGGAAACACACAGGGTGTACCTTAGTGCATTCACAGTTACCTTATATTCTATTAGTTACTGGTAGATTATTAAAAGGTTAGACAGCAGATTGTCTTCATTATAGAAATTCATTTCGTTCTTGAAATATAGATAGTGTAGCATGTCCAAAATCATGATCACATTATACCAAGACTGTGTACCAAAGATAACATGACATAATCAGTGACTGGCCCATGGTCAGCACAAGATATGTACTTTACAAGTGGTATTCTATAGGGTCATTTCTGCTCTGCTATCCTTAAGGCACACCTTTATTTCCTGACACCAAGATCCACCTTATATTTCCTAAGACATGTTTCAGTGTTGCTTATCTGTTCCCACAGAGACAGATACATTCCTGGTGGTGATTACAGCACATCAGCATGGTTAACAAGTTATTTGAAGACATGACATATGTTTTCCTTAGTAATTTCATTGTATTTCTCTTTTGGAACTACAATCACACAAACTTTCAGTCATGCTAAGCCTCTTCTCAAAATTTTGCCTTAATTCTTTCTTGGGGTTGGAAGGAACTTCTGTTTGGTCTCTTACCAAGGTGAGCACAGATATGAGGTCTTCAGTGTGTTTTACATCTACTTTCTCTTTTTAATTTTTTTAATGTATCTTTCACATCAGGTGAAACTTAGAGCCTGCAAATGACACATTTTAAGCACTTATTAAATTATCAATAAAGAAACGTAATAACCAATCAAATGCTCTACACATTACTCAACAACATCCTATAACCTGCACTATTATCATAATTCACCTTTCCTATTTACTGAGAAATTATTACAAATTGATAAATATGTATTATATTTACATGAATGTTAAATGTGGGAATTCAAATTATAAAATGATTGCTTCTCTCATGAAGTCTACAATCTACAAGAACCCATTCTATGAATGTTGTTTCAGGCCATAGTTCCCTAGAATTCAGAAGTAGTTACAGAGACATGTATCCAAAAAAAAAAAAAAGAAAAAAGAAAAAAAGGAAGATTTTTTTTCATTTTAATAATCTAGAAAAGTCATGGAGTAAGCAAGGATCAAAATCAATGGTTGATCATAAACATATTTCATGTTGAAATATTCTGAGCAGAGTCCCTGCTTGCTGGACTATCCACACTGTCATGAAGACTACCTAGAAATATTGGGAATCTCAAAATTGTGGTCATTCCTTCAGATGGCTGTGGCAACATCAAGTCATATCCCTGTTTTGGTATGGTAACCCCCATAGGACAACACCAAGTTAAGTTCAACTGTCTCATTCTAGCAGCTAACGGACAGTGAAATCTGTTGAATATCTGTGTAGATAAGGGAGTGGTCAACAAAACACAATCCTTTTCTTTCACTGAAACATTTTGTTAAATATAAGTGAGAATACTATGCTTTAGAAAGTTGAACATTTTGGAGCAATTGTAAAAGTTATTGAAATTGGTGTCATTAGTTGTCATTTCAAGCCCAAAGTCTAATGACCCTGTTTTAGATTTCAGGTGTCTTACTATGTAGTCAAATTTGCATGCTCTGAGCAATATCACCTTAAAGGCTATTTCAGCTTCCATTTCATTTCCTTGTACTGATTAATCTTTCTCAGGCCCTTTTATCTTCTTTTCATGTTCTGCTTTCAGTTGCAAGTCCTTCTCAAAAAGAACAAGATTAGTTCACTTAGTCCTCTGTGATAACTTGGAAGAGGCATGGATAAGGACATTCAATATATCATCTTGAAAAGCTGCTGTTTTTGGTCCCTCATGAAAGCATATTATTAACCTGTACTTCAATTGTCTAACCAAAGGAAGACTGGTTACATGATCCTTTATCTTAGTGATCAATTCCTAGATGACTTCAGTATATTGGTGCCTTTAATTCTCAAAAGCATAAAGAAAATAGCTCAATACATTAGGGAAACCTTGTACATGAATTCAAATTTTATTTCCTTTGTGTATTTACTTTATGAAATTGAAGTCGTTCAGTCGTGTCTGACTCTTTGCGACCCCATGGACTATAGCCTACCAGGCTTCTCTGTCCATGGGATTTTCCAGGCAATAGTCCTGGGGTGGATTGCCATTTCCTTCTCCAGGGGGTCTTCCCAACACAGGGATCGAACCCAGGTCTCCCACATTGTAGACAGACGCTTTACAATCTGAGCCACCAGGCGAATTCACTTTATAATTGGGGCCTAAAATTGTAAACAATGGAAAGAGTTTCATACTTTCATTGTAAAACAATGGAAAATGCTTCAGTGGAAAGTGTCAGACTTTATTTTTTTGGGGACTCCAAAATTACTGCAGATGGTGACTGCAGCCATGAAATTAAAAGACACTTACTCCTTCGAAGGAAAGTTATGACCAACCTAGATAGCATATTGAAAAGAAGAGACATTACTTTAGGAACAAAGGTTCATCTAGTCAAGGCTATGGTTATTCCAGTGGTCATGTATGGATGTGAAAGTTGGACTGTGAAGAAAGCTGAGCACTGAAGAATTGATGCTTTTGAATTGTGGTGTTGGAGAAGACTCTTGAGAGTCCCTTAGACTGCAAGGAGATCCAACCAGTCTATTCTAAAGATCAGCCCTATGGGTTCTTTGGAAGGAATGATGTTAAAGCTGAAACTCCAGTACTTTGGCCACCTCATGTGAAGAGTTGACTCATTGGAAAAGATTCTGATGCTGGGAGGTATTGGGGACAGGAGGAAAAGGGGACGACAGAAGATGAGATGGCTGGATGGCATCACTGACTCAATGGACATGAGTTTGAGTGCAATCCAGGAGTTGGTGATGGACAGGGAAGCCTGGCATGCTGTGATTCATGGGGTCATAAAGAGTCGGACATGAGTGAGCAACTGCACTGAACTGAAAATTACAAAAGTAAAAACAAAAATTTAAGTGAGTCAATTCCAGCGAATTGGGGGAAAAAGTAGAAATACTGATGGGAGAAGGTTAGAGGCTGAAATTGGATGCTGAAAATATAACAAGCAAAAGTGTAACTGCAAGGCCTAATGAGGTCAATATGACTTCCATATTGTTACCCTGCATTATTTTCTTTTTAGCAAATTACAGAATAGTTTTACATGCGAAATATTCTAAGATCCTGTGGGATGCAGAACAAAATTTTATATTTTAAAATATTCTGATTTAAAATGTCACTAAAGTGAAATCATTGAACTACAAAATAACTTCCAACCTTAAGCTTAAAAACAAATAACAGAGAACTCTGTGCAGTTCATTCTTACTCCTTGGAAGAAAAGTTATGACCAACTTAGATAGCATATTTAAAAGCAGAGAGATTACTTTGCCAGCAAAGTTTCATCTAGTCAAGGATATGGTTTTTCCAGTGGTCATGTATGGATGTGAGTTGGACTGTGAAGAAAGCTGAGCACCAAAGAATTGATGCTTTTGTTTTTTTGTTTTTTTTTTTTTTTTAAATTTTATTTTATTTTTAAACTTTACATAATTGTATTAGTTTTGCCAAGTATCGAAATGAATCTGCCACAGGTATACATGTGTTCCCCATCCTGAACCCTCCTCCCTCCTCCCTCCCCATTCCTTCCCTCTGGGTCATCCCAGTGCACCAGCCCCAAGCATCCAGTATTGTGCATCGAACCTGGACTGGCAACTCGTTTCATACATGATATTTTACATGTTTCAATGCCATTCTCCCAAATCTTCCCACCCTCTCCCTCTCCCACAGAGTCCAGATGCTTTTGAACTGTAGTGTTGAAGAAGACTTGAGAGTCCCTTGGACTGCAAGGAGATCCAACCAGTCCATTCTGAAGGAGATCAGCCCTGGGATTTCTTTGGAAGGAATGATGCTAAAGCTGAAACTTCAGTACTTTAGCCACGTCATGCAAAGAGCTGACTCATTGGAAAAGACCCTGATGCTGGGAGGGATTGGGGGCAGGAGAAGGGGATGACAAAGGATGAGATGGCTGGATGGCATCACTTACTCGATGCCCATGAGTCTGAGTGAACTCCGGGAGTTGGTGATGAACAGGGAGGTCAGGCGAGCTGCAATTCATAGGGTCGCAAAGAGTTGGACACGACTGAGAGACTGAACTGAACTGAAATGTGCAGTTCATAGTTGTCCTTCTGTGAGTCCTTGGGTTCTATTTCCTTTCATAATTGGGTTTTCAGCATGTAAGACTGAGACTATGATTGTGTGTGTGCGTGCATCAGATTATGAATGTGTTTGTTAGTGTATGTGTAGGTTATCCTTTGGACTTTTATGTTAGAGATTTCAGCTGAAGAGATGGGTGATTCAAAAATACAAAGAGGCACAAATTAAAATGCCCATTCAAATGTCGGCTTTCATTTTTCAAAGTTCAAGACAACTGAGTGAGTTTCAGATGTTGAAAGCATTTTGATAATAACCAATCTACTCCACATAACATTGTTACAAACTATGGTATCTCCCAATCACCCAGCACAAATTGAGTGGGACTTTAGATATCTATTATGTCTGGCAATAACAAAACACCTAATTGCTTATTTGGCAATACCAGAGAAAGCTAAGTAGACGCCTGGAGTTTCAACCAGGCTTTCCTATAATAGGATACTACCTTCCTATGGGAGGCTGCACACTCACCAATAACAAAGAACACTCTTAGGAATCAAAGAACCTAAGGATGGAATCTGTAATTCTGTTCCCACATGGTAGATGTTGATTTCCCCCTTCCAAAGAGTATCAGACAGACAATTAAAATAGAAGGAAGTTAAAACATGGCCCACATACTTCTTACATAATACCTTAAATGTTCAAGTCTCACCACACTGCTAAGATGATGACAATATAGGACTTCTGGCTTCAACTCTGTGTGGCAATCATCATATAAGAATTTTATGAATATTTGAGATGCACTGATAGTGAAAATCTATAAAGCCAAAAATCTTGAGATCTGATTCAAAGATGAAAACTGTGAACCCCATGTCCTCAGTTTTATAGGACTCTAACATGCATTCACACATTTCCACAATCCTCAACCTTTATCTGAAGTAAAAAACTGACATTAAGAGAAGAGGAATGGTCTATTCACATGAAAGCAAGTGGAAAAGTCAAAATGGATCCAGTCTCCTACATACATCTATGCTCAGTAATGGAACCTATTGTAAGCATCCCTAAGGGCAACTAGGATAAACAACTCAAAGATGTTTCTCCCAGGATTAGAGAGGTTAATTGAGAAGCTATAAGCTTGTTTAACTCTCAGGTAATCCTTCAGATCACATACCTTGCCTGTTAACACATCAGAAGATGGGAAGCTCTAGCAGATATTTACAGACAATGCCTGCTTCTGCTTAAGGCCAAGGTTGTAGATCCAAGTGGCAGGTGGGATAAGGTTTCCATCTCAGGATACCACGTGACACCACAGGTGTTCTCCTTCTCTGGGAAGCTTTAAAAATACATTGTGGGAAGCACAATATGAGGAAGGAAGAGAAGGAAACTGACAAGAGCTCTGTTCTTTCTAATCATCCTGAATCTCACCTATCATTCCAATTCCAGTGACAGACTTAACATGCAATCTGAATCATCTCCCAAGCACTGCTAGTTCTAATTTTTTGATGTTGTTCAGTCCCTCAGACTTGTCATACTCTTGTGACTCCATGTAGAGCAAGAATCCAGGGTTCCCCTGTCCTTCAAGTCTCCTAGAGTTTTATTCAAACCCATGACCTTTGAGTTAGTGATGCTTTGCAGCCATCTCACCCTCTGTCGTTCCCTTCTTCTGCACTCAATATTTCCCAGCATCAGTTTCTTCCCAGTGATTTTGCTCTTGGCCTCTGGTGGCTGATATATTGTCTCTTCATGTGCAGCATCAGTCCTTCTGAGAATAGTCAGAACTGATTTCCTTCACACTTTACTAGTTTGAACTCCATGCTCACCACAGAACTCTCACACGTCTTCTCCAGCTCTCCTGTTGTAAAGCATCTATATTTTGGCAGTCAGTTCTTGTGTTCCTGCTCACTCCTCCATATGTTACTCCTGAAAATCAACTTTGGCTATTCAAGACTTTTTCAATAATCTCTCCGCTCTGTAATATGGTTTCTAGATTAGTCATAGCTTTTCATCTAAGGGACAAGTGCCTTTTAGTTTCATGGCTGCAGTCACATCATGCAGTCATACTGGAGGTCAAGAAAGTGAAACTTGTCACTAATTCAACTGTATCTGATCAAAATATCTCAAAATGATGGGACCAAATTCCATGATCTTATTTTTTGTGTGTGTTTGTTTGTTTTTGTATTGAGTTTTAATCCAGGTTTTTCAATCTCCTCTTTCACCTTCATCAGAAGGCTCTTTAGTTCCTTGTGTTTTTCAGCCGTTTGTGTATTGTCATTTTATAACTGTTTATTCATACTTCTCACAGTAATTTGGTTTACAGCTTCAGATTCTTTCAGCAAGTTACTTTCCATGATGTACTCTGCACAGAAGTCAAATAAGCTGGATGACAATTTATAGCCTTGATGTATTTCCTTCCCTATTTTTTACCAGTTAATTTTTCCTTATCCAATTCCAACTGCTGTGCCTTGACCTGCCTGCAGGCTTCCCTGGAAACAGGTATGGTGGTCTGGTATTCTTATCCCTTTAAGAATTTTCCACAATTTGTTGTGACCCTCACAGTCAAAGGGCTTTCCTGGTGGCTCAGATGATAAACCATCTGCCTGCAATAGGCCAAAACCACTTTGGTACCCGGGCCTGGAAGATACCCAGGAGAAGGAAATGGTAAGCTACTGTACATGGGGTCAAAAAGAGTCAGACACGATTAAATGACCTCATTTTCACACACAGTCTAAGCTAGTAACAGAGACAATAAAGTAGATGCAGATAACTTATGAACCCCCCTTGCTTTTTCTATGGTCCAAACTCCAATTAAGCTTTACCTATTAAGATTAAATGAGTACAACTAACTATACCTGCCTGTTCTTTTTATTTTATTTTTTATTTATTTTTATTTATTTATTTTTATTTTTCTCAGTCTCTCTTTTTCAAGCTATCATCTATATACTATTATATTTCTGGGCACTTGCCATGTTCTTAAACAAGAATTAAATTATGCCCATGCCAGTCTCTGACATTTGACACCCTCTTAAAACAGTTAAGTTTCCAGGACAGAAATAAGGAATCTGTGCTCTGGGAAAATGTCAGGACAGTTTTATAAATAGCTAGATATTTTCAGGAACTGACTTTGAACACAATTACTGTGCCATCTCATATCTGGAAAAGAAGTATCTTTCCTCAAGAAGATGACAATTCCTCATTAGCAGAAATTTCAGGAAAAGTAAATGTGCTTATTTGCATGTTCAAGTCAGTGATGTACCAATTATGTGAGTACGTACATAACCCATCAAACAGATTAATTCATGTCAAGTAAAGTTTGTTGTTTCAGAGGCATGTCTAAAGGAATTAACTAGTTTACCTAGAAAGAAAATCAGAACTTCTGATTTGGCAGAAAATAAAAGAGCACATTGAGTGCAACTCTCTCCATGGAGGCATCACAAATAATCCTTCTATAAAGGCAACAGTTCCTCCAGAGCATCAAATTAATATTAGAAGACCTTGCTCAACAGATAAGACTATATGAACAGTAGACATAACTGGGAAGAATAGAGGGAAGATGGGAGAAGGACGACGAGACAAATAGAACCAAGCCTGTGTCCTGGGGTGCAAGATGGAGAAGCAGGGAATAGGCTGAGGATTCAGGTAAGTCACCACACTAAACTTAAATTACTGTTGACTTAAAGGAAGCAAGGTGAAGAAGTTGATGACATTTAGTTTGTCTAGAGTGAGAATCAAACAGAGAATGTGTGGTGTGGTCCTGCATCCCCCAAACTGCCATGCAGGTCAACTAGTGTGCACAATGCCTGGAAGATGAAACATGGGGTTAGGAAGCCAACCTGAGAGGGAAGTGCTTTTGACTATCTGGAGATGGAATGATGGATCTGTGATGACAAAGTGTGTAGAAAGGAATGCCTTTTGAAAAATCCCAAAATGACAAAGAACTGACCTTAAAGTCCAGTCACACAGTGAGGTGGTGACAATATTGAATTTTCCCCTCTTGTCACATGCTAAGATCTACTATCAAGCAATAGAAAAAGACTAGCCAGAACTACCACTCATGCTTCTGCCACCACAAGGTAGAAGATGATCCCATTAGGGCCATAACATTTCTGCCCGTGATTGCTGCCTCCTCAGCAAAACTGACACTGCCAGTGTTCCAATGCTTCAAGTACCTGTAAAATGTGACGGCTTTTTCTAATATCTGCTTCACTAGCTGACCGTCTGGTAGGAGAAAAAGAAGTCCCTGACTTGAGCAAGGCATTCCATAAATTTCAATTATTATAGGAAATATATTTTTTTAATATAGTGACCATTTAACTCTGTTAACATAGGTAGCTAAAACTGACTTTATAATTGAGATAATATGCTGCTGAAATATTTTTCTATTATTTTCAATTTGAGAACAGCTAGATATTAAGACAGTTTCAGTGTAAAAAAAATTAAATTTTAGATTTCCCCAGCAACTTGGAACTAGAGAGAAATCCTGAACCCACTTAAAGGAGTACTTGGTGAACATATATAATATATTGTTACATGGGGAGCAAAATAAATTCGAATAGGTAAGTATTTAAAACTGTTAGAGGAGGTGTATTATTTGAGGCTATTATCTTTGTATGCTTTAAAGGATCAATATTTCAAGTCTGGCTTTGTTTCTCTATTTTACCTTGGTTTGAAAAGTCATTAATAATTTTCTTATTTGGTTTTAATTGAAGTTATATCATAATCCAAATGTTAAACGATGCTATCCCCAACTTTTAGTAAGAATGAAAAGAAGAGTTGGCACTAAAAATGTCTCTTCAGTACCTTAGATAGTTTGAGATTACAAGATGAAGCATTCTAAAGGAAGGAGAAATGTGGATAATCATATCTCCTGGATTCTTCCTGAAACTAGAGGACAGTGTGTATTTTCAGCCTCCACAATGTTAAGTGTGTCTTTCATATGAAAGCCTTCTACAAGCCAAATAATTGCTAATACAAGTGTCACAACTCAAAGTGCTTTTTTTCTTCATCATCAATGTCAGACTGACAGAGCAAATTGTGATAGATCAAACTGATGTTTAAAGTCTGTTGATCTTTTTACATCAGCATTCACAGAGCAGCTACAATCAAGCAAACAGTCACAGGGAGAATTTTGTTACTACGACTATATCTACTTCTCAGGACCACATCCTATCTCCTATGCAGATACATGGTTTTGACTGATGATCAGCCTTGTACCTTTACAGTTAAATACAGCGATATGTCAGCCCATGAGGATATTTTCCCTAAACTGCAACTGGCAGGCATGGTTCCCAGTGCAATGACTGATGTATCTGCTACGTCTTTTTCAAGGTCAACTCATCAGCCATATTTCATGTAATTAAATGTAATTACTTTCATATAATTACTTATAACAACTACCAAGTAGGAACCTAATCATGCAAGATAATGTAGATTAAAATTTATGTTGGTGATATCAAAAAATTCCTACATTTTCTTATTTCAATATTAAATTTACATGTTCACCTTCATAGTTACATTTTCTATTCTGAAATAATTAAGAGCAACATGAGGCTTTATCTCAATGTTTCTCTATTTAATTGTGCATTTATATAAACTCTTGGGCTATTTAATGGTCATCTGAATTAAATTTGTCCATTCCAGTGAATTTTAATTCACTGATTTCTGAAAGTCTGATGTTCACACTTGTCATCTTCTGTTTGAATACTTCCAGTTTACCTTCATTCATGAACCTAACATTCTAGGTTCCTATGAAATATCGTTCTTTACAGCATCAAACTTTAATTTTATCACCAGTCATATCCACAATTAGGTGTTGTTTTTCCTTTGGCTCCCTCTCTTCCTTTTTAGTGATTTCCAGAAGTATATTAGGGCACCAATCAAACTGGAGAGTTCACCTTTAAGTGTCATATCTTTTTGGTTTTTCATATTGTTCATGGGGTTTTCAAAACAAGAATACTGAAGGGGTTTTCCATTTCCCTTCTCAAATGGACCTCATTTCGCCAGAATTCTCCACCATGTCCAATCCATCCTGCATGGCCCTACCTGGCATGTCGCATAGTTTCATTGAGGTAGACAAGCCTGTTATCCATTTGATCAGTTTGGTTAGTTTTCTGTGCTTGTGGTTTTCATTCTGTCTGCCCTCTGATAGATAAGGTAAGAGACTTATGGAAACTTCCTGATGGGAGAGACAGACTGTGAGTGAATCTGGGTCCTGTTCTGTTATGTGTGGCCATATTCAGTAAATCTTTAATCCAATTTACTCTTGATGGATGTGGCTATATTCAGTCCCTGGTGTTTAAACTGAGGCCTAATTATGGTATGGGTAATGAAAGTAATTGGGACCTTCTTCAAAAGGACTTGAGCAAACACTCTTGTATTCAGTGCCCATCACCCTGCTGCATCCCATTATTGGACCATGCCTCTGCCAGACACTCCTGGACACACAAGAAAGTCTGGCTCAGTCTCTTGTGGGAACACTGCTCTTACTCTTGGCTCCTGGTGCCCACAAGGTTTTGTTTGTGCCCTCCAATAGTCTGTTTCTGTCCTGTGAAAGTTTTATGATCAAATCCAACTGTCCTCCAAAGTCAAATTCCCTGTGAGTTCACAGTGCCTTTGACAGATCCCCAGGTTGAGAAATCTGTAGTGGTCCTAAAACTTACTTACCTGTATATGAATTTCTTGAGAATAATTGTCCTGCAATTTGTGGATTGTGTGGTAGGCCACTTTTTGATGTGTTGAAATATTACCTCCTCTGAGAGAGCTTGTTACAAACTGCATGGATAAGGTATGTAGCAGCCAGAGCCTCTCTCCCCTTTCAGGACATTCCTCACCCATGCCTCTGCAGGAGACAATTACTCAAAAGCAGTTCTGACTCTGTCTTTGTGCAATCCCTGGTTATAGGTGCACAAAAAATTTATTGAGCATTCTCAGCGGGGCTGGTAAGTATTGATTCTAAATGCAAATTCACCCCTCCTACAGTCTTTTTGGGACTTTTCCTTTTGCCTTGGACATTTGTGGTTGTTGTTGTTTGTTTGTTTTTTGGTGGGACCCAACATTCTCCTGTCATTCAGCAGCAAGCTGTAATTTTGACGCTGTCACAGGAAAAGATGAGTTAACACGTTTCTACTTTGCCATTTTCACTTTTTCACAGACACAAACCAGCAAAGGGGAATATGCCTACATCCTACTTCTGCTTTTTCTTCACCTTTCTTCATTGTCAGATAGAGAGCCAAGGTCACCTCCTCTCTTCTAGGATGCCTATGCTTTCACAATGAAGGATCCTACCTTATCATGTCATTTGTCTCACATGATGATATTGTTTGTGACATGTAAAGACAGAGTGTGCTTCCTGATGGGCTGACCCGAGACAGCGCTATCCCAGAGCCTTCCACTAATATGGAAACTTTCTCCAGTACAGTAGCTTATCTTTTTATTCCTCCGCCTTCCAGTCTCTACTCTTTTCTGAAGGACCTTCACCTCTTCACAGACCTGGATCCAATTATAGCCATATCCACCATTTCCACAGGCAAGCCCATTTCTCATAGACTGAGGTGTCCACAGGCTATGCTTTAAAAGCTCCACACCACTGGATTTACACTGGATGAGTCCTCAAGCCTTCCATATCCTTTTCTTGGTAAACACACACACACATCAACACAGCAGAAACTGGTGAGCTTCTTTATGTCTCTTGATGTAATTCCCAATTTGTGAACACACTGTCCTGAGTTGTCACTGGCCATCCTTTCCTCATTCCTGTCTTGAACAGGACCATCTCAGAGATGGATGGACCAGTCTCCCACACTCTGTGGATGCCTGGTTCAGCCTTCTGCTTGCTCCATATCTCACGGTCTGTAACATTCATCTCTGTCACCTATGGTTGAACACGCATCCACACAGAAAAACAAACAAACGTGGGCAACAAGCTCTAGTGTGTAGAAATACAAATGTTCAAGGCATGCAAAAACATAAGCAAACAGGTAACATAGATGTTTCTGTAGCTGAAGAACCAGTGCTTCATATGAAATATAGAGATTTCCACATTTCTTATAGGACAATCTCCATTCTGAACTGAAATATGAAGTTTAGAGAAGTCCCAATCCCACGATGGAGACTTAGCATCTAGGTTTTGCTATAGTAAATACAAACCATTCCCCACTTCATGGAATCAGTCCTTTGTTTTGGTATATATTATTAGAAATACAACAAACTCATTACTTCATTAAGAAACAAGGGTGATCAGATTTTCATTTGTGCAACAGAGATAATTCAATTTTCATAATGGTTTTCCGTATCTTTGAAAAGCAGTTCCAAGATTTTCCTATGTGAAATATCCAGAACTTCACATTTTATGGTAGAAAACCACCACCTAGATTCATATATGAGATATAGACAAGTCCAAATTTCACATAAGAAAAACAGTTTCAAGATTTTCGTAAAGTACAATAAAAAAATGTGATATGTAATGGAGGAAAACAATATCACTATATTTGCATGTAAAAATGTAGGCACTTCTACATTTGAGTTCAATTCAGTTCAGTCTCTCAGTTGTGTTCAACTTTTGCAATCCCATATACCACAGCATGTCATGCCTTGCTGTCCATCACCAACTCCCAGAACCTTCTCAAATTTATGTCCATCGAGTAAGTGATGCCATTTAACCATCTCATCCTCTGTCGTCTTCTTCTCTTATTGCCTTCACTGATTCCCAGCATCAGGGTCTTGTCCAATGAGTCCGTTCTTCCAATCAGGGAGCCAGATTATTGGAGTTTCAGCTTCAGCATCAGTGCTTCCAATGTATATTCAGGACCGATTTCCTTTTGCACCCTTGCAGTCCAAGCAACTCTCAAGAGTCTTCACCAACACCACATTTTAAAAGCATCAATTCTTCCGTACTCTTTACATCCTTACAGTCCAAATATCACACCCATACATGACCTCTGAAAAAATCATAGTTTTGACCAGGTGGACCTTTGCTGGCAAAACAATATCTCTGCTTTGGAATATGCTGTCTAGGTAGTTCACAGCTTTTCATCCATGCAGTAAGTGCCTTTTTATTTCATGGGTGCACTCACAATCCACAATAATCTCGAAGCCCCCCCCCCCCCCCAAATAAAGTGTTTCAGTATTTACATTGTTTCTCCATCCATTTGCTAAGCAGTGACAAGACTGGATATCATGATCTTACCTTTCTGAATGTTGAATTTTAACCTACATTTTTCACTCTTCTCTTTCATTTTCATCAAGAGGTTCTTTACATCATCTTCAATTTTTGCCATAAGATTGATTTCATCTAAGTGTCTGAGGCTGTTGATATTTCTCTCAGTAATCTTAATTCATGCTTGTGCTTCTTTAAGCCTGTTATTTAGCATGTTGTACATGACATATGAACTGTGGACAGAGGTTTGTGACATTGTACAGGGAACAGAAATCAAGACCATCACCAAGAAAAATAAAAAAAAAAACAGCAAAAAAAAGCAAAGTGGCTGTCTGAGAAGGCCTTACAAAGAGCTGTGAAAAGAAGGCACGCCAAAAGCAAAGGATAAAAGGAAACATTTATCCATTTCAATGCAGAATTCCAAAGAATATCGAGGAGAGTTAGGAAAGTCTTCCTCAGAGATCAATGCAAATAAATAGAGGAGAACAATAGAATGGGAAAGACTAGAGTCTCTTCAAAAAATTAGAGATACCAAGGGAACATTTCATGCCAAGATGGGCTCAATAAAGAACAGAAATTGTATGGACCTAACAGAAGCAGAAGATATTAAGAAGAGGTGGCAAGAATACACAGAAGATGTGTACAAAAAACATCTTCACGACCTAGATAATCACAAAGGTGTTATAAATTAGCCTCACCTAGAGCTAGACATCCTAGAATGGGAAGTCAAATGGGCCTTAGGAAGGATCACTATGAACAAAGCCAGTGGATGTTATGGAATTCCAGTTGAGCTATTTGAAATCCTAAAAGATGATGTTGTGAAAGTGTTGCACTCAATATGTCAGCAAATTTGGTAAACTCAGCAGTGGTCACAGAACTGGAAACTGTCAGTTTTCATTCCAATCCTAAAGAAAGGAAATGTTAAAGAATGCTCAAACTACCACACAATTGCACTCACCTCACATGCTAGTAAAAAATGCTCCAAATTCTCCAAGTCAGGGTTCAACAATGTGTGAACCATGAACTTCCAGATGTTCAAGGTAGTTTTAAAAAAGGCAGACAAACCAGAGATCAAATTGCCGACATCTGCTGTTATCATCAAAAAAGCAAGAGAGTTCCAGAAATATATCTATTTCTGGTTTGTTGACTATGTCAAAGCCTTTGACTGTGTGGACAACAATAAACTGTGGAAAATTCTGAAATAGACAGGGATACCAGATCACCTGACCTGACTCCTGAGAAACTTAAATACAGATCAGGAAGCAGCAGTTAGAGCTGGACATGGAACAGCATTTTGGCTCCAAATAGGAAAAGGAGTATGTCGAGGCTGTATATTGTCACCCTGCTTATTTAAGTTAAATGCAGAGTACATCATGAGAAATGCTAGGCTGAAAGAAATACAAGCTGCAAACAAGATTGTTGAAAGGAATATCAATAACCTCAGATATGAAGATGACAGCATCCATATGGCAGAAAGTGAAGAACAGCTAAAGAGCTTCTTGATTAAAGTGATGAGGAGAGTGAAAAATTTGGCTTAAAGCCCAGCATTTACAAAACTAATGTCATGGTCTCCGGCCCCATCACTTCATGGCAAATAGGAGGGGTAATGGTGGCTGACATTATATTTATTTATTTATTTATTTATTTTTGGGGGGTGTCTCCAAAATCACTGCAGATGATGATTGAATCCATTAAATTAAAAATGCTTACTCCTTGGAAGGAAAGTTATCACCAACCAAGACAGAATATTAAAAAGCAGAAACATTACTTTGCCAACAAAATTCTGTCTAGTCAAGGCTATGGTTTTTCCAGTAGTCATGTATGGATGTGTTATTTGGGCTATAAAGAAATCTGAGAACTAAGAATTTATGCTTTTGAAATGTGATGTTGGAGGAGACTCTTGAGAGTGCCTTGAATTGCAAGGAGGTCCAATCAGTCCATCGTAAAAGAGATCAGTCCTGGGTGTTCATTGGAAAGACTGATGTTGAAGCTGAAACTGAGACACTTTGCCACCCAATGCGAACAAGTGACTTAATGAAAAGATTCTGATGCTGTGAAAGATTGAGGACAGGAAGAGAAAGGGATGGCAGAGGATGAGATGTTTAGATAGCATCACCAACACAATGGATATGAGTTTGGGTAAACTCAGGGAGTTGGTAATGGACAAGGAGGCCTGGTATGCTGCAGTTCATGGGGTCGCAAAGAGTCAGATACGACTGTGCTACTAAAGTGAACAGTATGTATAATTTAAATAAGCAAGGTGACAGTATTCAACTTTGTGAATCCTAGGTAATCCTTTCCCTATTTGGAAGCATTCTGTTGTTTTGCATTCAATTCTAACTGTTGCTTCTTAACCTGCAACAGATTTCCTGAAGGCAGGTCAGGTGATCCGGTATTCCTATCACTTTAAGAATTTTCCACAGTTTGTTTTGATCCCCACAGTCAAAAGCTTTCGTATAAATAATGAAGAAGACGTAGATTTTTTCCCCCCTCTCTGGAGCTTTCTTGTCATTTTGATGATCCCACACATGTTGGATATTCGATTTCTTGTTCCTCTGCCTTTACTAAATCCAGCTTGAACATCTGGAACTTCATGGTTCATGTACTGTTGAAGCCTAGCTTGGAGAATTTTGAATAGTATTTTGTTTCCGTTTGAGATGAGGGCAATTGAATGGTTGTGTGAATAGTCTTTGGCATTGCCTTTCTATGGAATGGGATGAACTTTTCCAGTTCTGTGTCCACTGTTGAGCTTTCCAAATTTGCTGGTGTATTGAATGAAGCACTTCAATAGCTATGAAATAACTCAGGTAGAATTCCATCAATTCCACAAGCTTTGTCCATACGGATGCTTCATAAGCACTCCTTGACTTCACATTCTAAGATGAACGATCACTCTGGGTGAGTGATCACAATATTTTGGTTATCTGGTTCATGAATACTTTTTTTGTGTGTAGTTCTTCTGTATATTCTTGCCATGTCTTCTTAATATCTTCTGCCTCCATGAGGCCCATGAAATGTCTGTCTTTTATTTTGACCAACTTTGCATGAAATATTCACTTGGTACCTCTATTTTTTTTTCTTTTTGAGACATCTCAAGTCTTTCCATTCTATTCTTTTCCTCTATTTATTTGCATTGATCACTGAGGAAGTCTTTCTTATCTCTCCTTCCTATACTTTGGAACTTTGCCTAAAAATGGGTATTTCTTTCCTTTTCTCCTTTCAGCTTCTATTCTTTTCTCATCTATTTGTAAGGCATCTTTAGAAAACCATTTTACCTTTTTGCATTTCTTTGTCTTGAGGATGGTCTTGGTCACTGCTTCTTGTACAATGTCACAAACCTCTGTCCATAGTTCCTAAGGCACTCTTTCCATCAGATCTAATCCCTCGAATCTATTTGTAAATTTCACTGTGTAAACTTACAGAATTTGATTTGGGTCACACCTGAATAGTCTAGTGTTTTTTTGGACTTTTTAAATTTAAGTCTGAATTTGGCAATAAGGAATTCATGATCTGATCCATAGTCAGCTCACTGTCCTGCTTTTGCTGACAATATATAACTTCTCCATCTTTGGCTGCAAATCATCATCATCATCATCATCATCATCATCATCCAAGTGATGTCAGTACTGAACATCTGGTGATTCCACGTGTAGAGTCTTCTCTTGTATTGCTGGGCCAGGGTGCATGATATAAGCTCTGTATTCTCTTGGCAGAACAATGTTAGCCTTTTACTGGATTCCTTTTGCACTCCAATGCCAAATTTGTCTGTTATTCCAGGTATCTCTTGACTTTCTATAGTTGCATTCCATTCCTCTATGGTGAAAAGGACTTCTTTTTTTGGATGTTCATTCTAAATGGTCTTGTAAGTTTTCATACAATTGTTCCACTTCAACTACTTCAGCATAACTGGTCAGGACACAAACTTGGATTACTGTGTTACTGACCGGTTTGTCTTGGAAATGAACAGAGTTCCTTCTGCTTGCTACATGTCTTGTGATATGTCAGCTTCATCTCTTCATCAGCTGTGGAAGGACACACATCATTACAGAAAAAAAAAAAGAGTCAACAATCTCACACATGTAGACACAAACTAATATTCAAGGCACAGGGAAAGAGGCAAACAAGAAACATAGGTGTTTCTGTAGCTGAAGAACCGGTGCTTCATATGAAATATAGAGATTTCCATTTTTTATAGGAAAATCTCCATTCTGACCTCAAATACGATATCAGTTCAGTTCAGTTGCTCAGTCGTGTCCAACTCTTTGAGACCCCATGAATGTCCATCACCAACTCCTGGAGTTCACTTAGGCTCATGTCCATAAAGTCAGTGATGCCATCCAGCCATCTCATCCTCTGGCATCCCCTTTTGCTCCTGCCTCCAATCCCTCCCAGCAACAGAGTCTTTTCTAATGAGACAACTCTTTGCATGAGGTGGCCAAAGTACTGGAGTTTCAGCTTTGGCATCATTCCTTCCAAGGAACAGCCAGGGCTGATCTCCTTTAGAATGGACTGGTTGGATGTCTTTGCAGTCCAAGAGACTCTCAAGAGTCTTCTCCAAACCACAGTTCAAAAGCATCAATTCTTCAGCGCTCAGCTTTCTTCACAGTCCAACTATCACATCCATACATGACTACTGGAAACACCATTGCCTTGACTAGTTGGACCTTTATTGGCAAAGTAATGTCTCTTCTTTTCAATATGCTATCTAGGTTGGTCATAACTTTCCTTCCAAGGAGGAAGCATCTTTTAATTTCATCTCTGCAATCACCATCTGCAGTGATTTTGGAGCCCCCCAAAATAAAGTCTGACACTGTTTCCACTCTTTCCCCATCTATTCCCCATGAAATGATGGGGCCAGATGCCACGATCTTAGTTTTCTGAATGTTGAGCTTTAAGCCAACATTTTCACTTTCCTCTTTCACTTTCATCAAGAGGCTTTTTAGTTCCTCTTCACTTTCTGCCATAGAAGTCCAAAACCCTAGATGGAAATTTAGCACCTAAGTTGTGATACAGCTGATACAGAACATTACACATTTCATGGAAAAAACTATTTGTTTTGATGTAGGTTTAAGAAATGCCAACACTCTCTACTTTATGAAGAAGCAGTGTTGTCCAGAGTTTCACTAGTGAAATAGAGATAATTGAAACTTCATACTGGTTTTCCTTATATTCAGAAAGCCATTGTCAAGATTTTCATATGTGAAATATATATATTTTCACATTTAATGGTAGAAAACCACCAGGCATATTTTTATACATGAGGTGGAGAGAACTCCACCTTTCATGTAAGAAAAACAGCTTCATATTTTCATGAAGTGAAATTAAAAAATGCAATCTATCATGTAGTTAATGTAGCATCACTATATTCGCATGTAAAAATGTAGGTGATTGTACATTTGAGTTTAGTTCAGTTCAGTCTTTGGATCTTGTCCAGCTCTTTGCAACCCCATGGACTGCAGCACGCCACGCTTCCCTGTCCATCACCAACTCCTGAAGCATACTTAAACTCATGTGCATCGAGTCAGTGATTCCATCCAACCATCTCATCCTCTGTCATCCTCTTCTCCTCCCACCATCAGTGTTTCCAAGCATCAGTGTCTTTTCAAATGAGTCGTTTATTCACATCAGGTGGCCAAATTATTGGAGTTTCACCTTTAGAATCAGTCCTTCCAATGAATATTCAGGATTGATTTCCTTTAGCCTCCTTAAGCCCAAGAGACTCTTAAGAGCCTTCATCAATAGCATAGATTAAAAGCACCAGTTCTTCCACACTCACCTATCTTTAGAGTCCAAATCTCACATCCATACATGACTGCTAGAAAAACCGTAGCTTTGACTATGTGGACCTTTGTTGGCAAAGCAATGTATCTGCTCTTCAATATGTTGTCTAGTTTGGTCATAGCTTTCTTCCAAGAAGGACATTTTAATTTCATGGTGAAGTCAACATCTGCAATAATTTTGGAACCCTCAAAATAATGTATTTTGCTCTTTCCATTGTTTATCCATCCCTTTGCTAAGCAGTGATTTGATCAGATGTCATTATCTTAGTTCTCTGAATGTTGAGGTTGTAAGCCAGATTTTTCACTCTTCTCTTTGAATTTTCATCAAGATGCTTTTTATTTCTTCACTTTCTGCCATAAGTCTGATGTCATCTACTTCTCTCAGTTTATTGATATTTCTCCCAGCGTATTAATTCAAGCTTGTGCTTCATTCAGCCTGGCATTTCGCACATTTTGCACTGCATAGAAGTTAAATAAGCAGGGAGACAATATGCAGCCTTGATATAATCCTTTCCTTATTTGAAAGCAGTCTGTTGCCCCATAGCCTGTTGCTTCTTGACCTGGATACAGATTTCTCAGGAGGCAGGTCAGGTGGTCTTGTTTTCCTACCACTTTAAATATTTTTAACAATTTGTTGTGATTCCAACAAAGGCTTCTGTTTAAAGAAAGAAGGAGAAGTTGATTTTTTTTTCTTTAGATCTCTTGCTTTTTTGATGATCCCATGGATGTTGGCAACTTGATCTTTCACACTTTTCTAAATCCAGCTGGAACATGTGGAAGTTCATTTTTAAGGAACTGTTGAAGCCTGGATTGTAGAATTTTGAGCATTACTTTTCTACCATTTGTCATAGGGGCAAATGTGTGATAGTGTGGACATTCTTTGGTAATGCCTTTATTTAGGATTGGACTGGAAACTGAGCATTTCCAGTCCTGTGGCAACTGCTGAGTTTTTTTCAAATTTGCTGGCATATAGAGTGTAGCACTTTCATAGAACCATCATTTAGTCTGTGAAATAGCTCTAATGGAATTCCATCGGCTCCACTAGTTTTATCCATAGTGATGCTTCATAAGGATGTCTTGACTTCACATTCTAAGATGTCTGGCTCTAGGTGAATGATCACACCATCGTGGTTATCTGGGTATTGAAGATCCTTTTTGTATAGTTCTTCTGTGTATTCTGGACACCTCTTCTTGATGCATTCTGCTACTGGTAAATCAGTATAATTTCTATTATTTATTTCGACCATCTTTGCATGGAATATTCCCTTGGTATCTCTAATTTTTTTGAAGATATCTTGTCTTTTCCATTTCATTATTTTCCTCTATTTCTTTGCATTGTTTACTGAAGTTGGCTTTCTTATCCCTCCTTCCTCTTTGGAACTCTGCTTTCACATGGATATACCTTTGCCTTTCACCTTTGTTTTAGCTTCTCTTCCTGTCTCAGTAATTTGTAAGGTATATTCGGACACCCATTTTGGGTTTTTGCATTTTTTATTGTTGAGGATGGTCTTGGTTATTGCCTTTTGCACAATTTCATAAACCTCTGTTGGTAGTTACTCAGGAACTCTTTCTATCAGATCTAATCCCTTGAGTCTATTTGTCACTTTCACTGTGTAATCATAAGGGGTATGATTTAAGTCTTACCTGAAGAGTCTAGTGGTTTCCCTACTTTTTTTCAATTTAAGCCTGAAATTGGCATGAGGAGGTCATGATCTGAGCTACAATAGATCCCAGCCTTTTTTTGCTGACTGTATATAGTTTCTCCATCTTTGGCTGAAAATAAAATAATCAATCTGATTTCAGTATGATCATCTGGTAATGTCCTTGTGTAGAGTTTTTTATGGTGTTCCTGGAAGTGAGTGCTTTCTATGAGCCGTGTGTCCCCTAGGCAAAACTCCATTTCTTATGAATGTTTTCATTTTGTCCTCCAAGGTCAAATTTGTCTGTTACTCCAGGTGTCTCTTGATTTCCTACTTTTGCATTCCATTCCCCTGTGATGAAAAGGACATCTTTTATGAATGTAAGTTTTAGAAGTTCTTGTAAGTCTTCATAGAAGAAGAAGCTACTACTTCAGCTTCTTCAACATTACTATTAGTGGCATAGGATTGGATGACTGTAATATTGACTTGTTTGTTTTGGAAATAAACAGAGATCATTCTGCCGTTTTTGAGATTGCCTCCAAGTACTACATTTCAGTCTACATTTGTTGACTATGGTGGCTACTCCATTTTTTCTAAGGGTTTCTTGCCCACAGTAGTAGACATAATGGACATCTGAGTTAAATTCACCCATTCCAGTCCATTTTAATTCACTGATTTCTAAAATACCGATGCTCACTCTTGGCATCACCTGTTTGACCCCATGAAATTCTCCTTAATTCATGGACATAACCTTCCAGGTTCCTATGCAACATTACTCTTTACAACATTGGACTTAATTCCATCGCCAGTGATATCTGCAACTGGGTGCTGTTTTTGCTCTGGTTCCATGCCTTCATTCTTTCTGTAGTTTCTTCTCCACTGATCTCCTGTAGCATATTGGGCACCTGTCACCTTGGGCGTTCCTCTTTCTGTATGCTATAATTTGTCATTAAATGCTGGTCATGGGTTTCTCAAAGAAAGAATACTGAAGAAGTTTTCCATTCCCTTCTCCAAGGACCACATTTTGTGAGAACCCTTCACCATGACCCGTCTATCTTGGGTGGCCCTACACACATGACTCATAGTTTCATTGAATTAGACAAGGCTATGGACCATGTGATCAATTTAGTTAGTTTTCTGTGATTATGATTATCATTCTGTCTTCCCTCTGATGGATAAGAATAAGGGTTGTGGAAGCTTCCTGATGGGAGACACTAACTGAGAGGGAAGCTGGTTCTTGTTCTGATGGACAGGTCCATGTTCAGTTCAGTTTAGTTTTGTGGCTCAGTCATGTTCAAATCTTTGTGTCCCCATAAACTGCAGCATGCCAGGCCTCAATGTCCGTCACCAACTCACTGAGTTTACTCAAACTCATGTCCATTGATTCAGTGATGCCATCCAATCTTCTTAAAAAAATATATATATATATTTATATATTTATATTTTATATATTTAATCATATATATATATATAATTATTTTATTTGGAGATTTTATTATTTTAATTGGAGATTATTTACTTTACAATATTGTATTGGTTTTGCCATACATCAACATGAATCCACTACATGTATACATGTGTCCCCCATCCTGAATCCGCCCCCCCAACCCACATCCTCTCCATACAATCCCTCTGGGTCGTCCCAGTCAAACAGCCCCAAGCATCCAGTATTATGCATCAAACCTGGACTGGCGATTAGTTTCATATATGATATTATATAGGTTTCAATGCCATTCTCCTAAATCATCTCCCTCTCTCCCTCTCCCACTTGAGTCCAAAAGACTGTTCTATACATATGTGTGTTTTTTGCTATCTCGCTTGAGTTATTGTTACCATCTTTGTAAATTCCATATATGTGCACTAGTATACTGTATTGGTGTTTTTCTTCTGGATTACTTCACTCTGTATAATAGGCTCCAGTTTCATCCACCTCATTAGAAATGATTCAAATGTTTTCTTTTAATGGCTGAGTAATACTCCATTGTGTATATGTACCACAGCTTTCTTCTCCATTCATCTGCTGATGGACATCTAGGTTGCTTCCATGTCCTGGCTATTAGAAACAGTGCTGCGATGAACACTGGGGTACATGTGTCTCTTCCTATTCTGGTTTTCTCAGTGTGTATGACCGGCAGTGGGATAGCTGGGTCATAAAGCACTTCTATTTCCAGTTTGTTAAGGAATCTCCACACTGTTCTCCATAGTGGCTGCACTAGTTTGCATTCCCACCAACAGAGGGTTCCCTTTTCTCCACACCCTCTCCAACATTTATTGCTAGTAAACTTTTGGATCACAGCCATTCTGACTGGCATGAAATGGTACATCGTTGTGGTTTTGATTTGCAATTCTCTGATAATGAGTGATGTTGAACATCTTTTCATGTGTTTGTTAGTCATCTGTATGTCTTCTTTGGAGAAATGTCTATTTAGTTATTTGGCCTATTTTTTGATTGGGTCTTTTATTTTTCTGGAATTGAGCTGCAGGAGTTGCTTGCATATGTTTTGAGACTAGTTGTTTGTCAGTTGCTTCATTTGCTATTATTTTCTCCCATTCTGAAGGCTGTCTTTTCACCTTGCTTATAGTTTCCTTTGTTGTGCAGAAGATTTTAAGTTTAATTAGGTCCCATTTGTTTATTTTTGCTTTTATTTCCAATATTCTGGGAGGTGGGTCATAGAGGATCCTGCTATGATTTCCATCTTCTCATCTTCTGTTGTCCCTCCTCCTCCTGCCTTGATCCTTTCCTGGAATCAGGATCCTTTCCAATGAGTCAGTCCTTCACATCAGGTGACCAAAGTATTAGAGTTTCACCTTTAGCCCCAGTCTTTGCAAAGAATATTCAGGATTGATGTCCTTTAGAATGGACTGATTGGATTTCTCCTAGCCATCCAAGAGACTCTCAAGAGCCTTCTTCAACACCACAGTTCAAAAGCATTAATTTTCCTGCTCACCTTTCTTTATAGTCCATCTCTCATATCCATACATGACTTCTGGAAAAACAACAGCTTTGACTAAATTAATATTTCATGTAAAATTGCTTCATTCAAATTTTCATATCTGAAATATGTACAGTTCGTATCTTATAAGTCAAGTTGTAGACTGGTTTTCACATGTGAAAGGAACATAAATCCCACTTTTCCATGTACAATATTCCTCAGCAGTTTTTCTTACATCAAATACAGAGAATTCACTATTGCATATCGGAGACTCTACCTGCAGAATTACATATGTGAGATATAGAGAATTCCTTATTTCAGTTAGAAATATCTACACCTAGATAATGAAATATAAAATATATAGAATACCATGTTTTGAGCAATTTTTTTAGTTTATTTTTCACTGAGGGATTATTATTTTACAGAATTTTGTTGGTATTAAACCTTAACATTCATTTGAGAATACCCTATTTTATGCAAGAAAATATGTGCCTTGATTTTTATACATGAAATAATGTGCATTCCATAATTCATGTTAGAGTTTCAAGGACCCACCTTTTTATACATGAATTAAACAGATTCAATCTATCCTACTGGAAAGTTTCAACCCATATTTTCAAAAGGGAAATAAAAGCAATTACATATTTCATGTAAGAGAAACTGTGCTCAGTTGTTGGTCTTAGAAATATGAAAAATTTCATCTTTAATGTAGGAAAATGGACACCCCATAAGGACATGTGTACCCTGATTTTCACATTTGAAGTGTACAATACTCCATATTACATGTAAACATATTTCTATTAAAATTTGGTTCCTGAGTAATTGAATCTCTCATATAATAAGAAGTGAAATATCCATCCAGGCTTTCATAAAATGAAATTGAGAAATGTCCATAATTCATAAAGAAGCATCTAATTTTCCTAAGGTGATATAGAGAATTCCATAGTTCAGGTTCGAAAATCTCCTGATTGACATATGTGAAACAAAGTTGTTGATTTTCAGTTGACCGCCCAGTTCCAGCACCATGGACAGCAGCCTCCTCGCTTCCCAACACTTCCCCGTCTCCAACAGTTTGCTCAGTCTCATTTTTGTTGAGTCAAGAGATTCCAGCATGTCCAAGCTACTCAACTTCTGTTTTCCTCTTCTTCTTCTTCTTCACTCAGTCTTTCCCACATTACAGCCAATATTGTTTCATGACAAGATAGAGTGGCAGTCTTTTCTCATGAGTCCTTTAGCCAAAATATTGAAGCTTGAGCTTCAGCATCAATCCTTCCAATGAATATTTACAGTTAGTTTCTTTTAGGATTGACTGGGTTGAACTGTTTGCTATCCAAGGGACTCTCAGTAGTCACCTTCAGCAAGACAGGCTCAAAATCTCAGTCTTTGGCACTCAGCCTTCTATATAGTCAAACTCTCACATCCATACGTCAGCTCAGATCAGTCCAGGTCATTCTCCCAGTCATATCTGACTCTTTGTGACCACATGGACTAACAGGAGTCTAGGTCTCCCTGTCCATCACCAACTCCCAGAATCTACCAAAACTCATGCCCATTGAGTATACTATGCCATCCAACGATTTCATCCTCTGTCGTCCCCTTGTCCTCCTGCCCTCAATCTTTCCCAGCATTAGGGTCTTTTCCCATGAGTCAGCTCTTCTAATCAGTTGGCCAAATTATTGGAGTTTCAGCTTCAACATCAGTTTTTCAAATGAACATCCAGGACTGATCTCCTTAAGATGGACTGGTTTGATCTCCTGCATTCCAAGGGTTTCTCAAGAGTCTTCTACAAAATCACAGTCCAAAAGCATCAATTCTTCTTGTCAGGTTTCTATATAGTCCAACCCTCACATCCATATATGAATACTGGGGAAAAAAAAAACAAACAATAACCTTGACTAGACAGAGTTTTATTGTCAAAGTAATGTCTCTACTTTTTAATAGGCAGTGTAGGTTGCTCATACATTTCCTTTCAAAAAGGAAGCATCTTTTAATTTCATGGCTGCAGTCACCATCTGCAGTGATTTGAACCCACCCTCACCAACAAAATAAATGAAGTCTAACATTGTTTCCCTATCTATTTGACATGAAGTGATGGGGACAGACACCATGATCTTAGTTTAATAAATGTTGAATTTTAAGTCATTATTTCACTCTTTCTTTCAATTTCATCAAGAAGCTTTTAGATATTCCACTTTTTCTGCCATAAGGGTGATGTCATCTGCGTATTTGCAGTTATTGATATTTCTCCATGCAATCTTGATTCCAGCTTCTACTTCATACAACCCAGTGTTTCCCATGATGTATTCTGCATATAAGTTAAATAAGCAGGGTGACAATACAGCCTTGACCTACTCCATTTCCTATTTGAACCATTCTGTTCTTCCATGCCTTTTTCTAATGTTGCTTACTGACCTGCATCCAGATTTCTCAAGAGACAGATCAGGTGGTTTGATATTCTCATCTCTTGTAGAATTCTCCACAGTTAATTGTGATCCATAGAGTAAAATCTTTGGCATAGTCAAAAAAGTAGAAATAAATAAATAAATAAATAAATAAATAAATACACACACACACACACACACACACACACAATTCTCCAAGGCAGGCATCAACAAAATGTGAGCCGTGAACTTCCAGATGTTCAAGATGATTTTGGAAAAGGCCAAAATAGATATCAAATTTCAAATATTTTTTTTCTGGAAATCTTTTTTGTTTTTTTTCAGAGATCCAGGGGATGTTTGAAATTTGATATCTATTTCGGTATTGTGTTTTCCATACATTGACATGAATCAGTCATGGGTTTACATGTGTTCCTGATGCTGATCATTCCTTCCCTCTCCCTCCCCATTCAATCCCTCAGGATCATCCCAGTGCACCAGCCCTGAGCACTTTTTCTCATGTATCAAACCCAAACTTCAGATCTGTTTCACTTATGATAATATACATGTTTCAATTCTATCCTCTCAAATCATCCTACCCTCGCCTTCACTTAGAGAGTCCAAAATACTGTTCTGTACATTTGTGTCTATATTACTGTCTCACATATAGGGTCATTGTTACCATTTTTCTAAATTCCATATATATGCATTAGTATAACATATAGGGTCATTGTTACCATTTTTCTAAATTCCATATATATGCATTAGTATACTGTGTTGTTTTTCGTTCTGACTTACTTCAGTCGGTATAATAGGCTCCAGTTTAATCCACCTCATTAGAACGGATTCAAATGAATTCTTTTTAATGGCTGAGTAATATTCCATTGTGCATATGCACCAAATATTTCTTATCCATTCATCTGCCAATGGACATCTAGGTTGAACCCATGTCCAGGCTATTATAAACATTGTGGTGATGAATATTGGGGTACACGTGTTTCTTTCAATTCTGGTTTCCTTGGTGTGTATGCCCGCCACTGGGATTGCTAGGTCATATGGAGGTTCTGTTTCCAGGTTTGTTTTGTTTTGTTTTGTTTTGTTTTTTAATTAATCTCCACATTGTTCTCCATAGTTCCTGTCCTAGTTTGCAGTCCCACCAACAGTGTAAAAGGCTTCCTTTTTCTCCACCCCCTCTCCAGAATTTATTGTTTGTATACTTTTGGATAGTATCCTTTCTGACCTGTATGACATGGTACTTCATTGCTAGTTTCTTTCTTTTACATGTGGTTGACAAGTTTTCTGAGCACCACTTGTTAAAGAGATTGTCTTTTTTCCCTTGTATATACTTGCCTCCCTTGTCAACAAGAGGTTGCCCATAGGTGTGTGGCTTTATCTCTGGACATTCTATTTTGTTCCAATGATCTATTTCTGTCTTTGTGCCAGTACCATACTGTCTTGATGATTACAGCTTTGTAGTATAGCTTGAAGTCAAGCAGGTTGATACCTTCAGGTCCATTCTTATTTCTCAAAATTTATTTGGTTATTCGAGGCTTTTGCTATTTCCATACAAACTGTGAAATTATTTATTAGAGTTCCGTGAAAAATACCATTGGTAGTTAGGGATTTCTTTGAATCTATTGATTGCTTTAAGCAGTATACTCATTTTCACTATAATTCCAATCCATGAACATGGTATATTTCTCCATCTATTTATGTCCTCTTTGATTTCTTTAATCACTATTATATATATATATATATATATGCCTTTTGTTTCTTTAGGTAGATTTATTCCTAAGTATTTTCTTATTTTCCTTACAATGGTGAATGGGAATGTTCCCTTATTGTCTTTCTATTTTCTAATTGTTAGTGTATAGGTATGATAGCGACTTCTGAGTGTTAAATTTATATACTGAAATTTTACTATATTCACTGCTTAGCTCTACTAATTTTCTCGTGGATTCTTTAGGGGTTTCTATGTAGAGGATAATGATATTGGCAAAGAGTGAGAGTTTTAATTCTTCTTTTCCAATCTGGATTCCTTTTTGTTACTTTTTCTTCTCTGATTGCTATGGCTAAAACTTCCAAAACTATGTTGAATAGTAGTGGTAAGAGTGGACACTCTTTGCTTGTTTTTGACATTAATGGGGGGAGGGGTGCTTTCAATTTTTCGCCATTGAGGGTCATCTTTGCTGTGATTTTGTCATATATAGCTTTTATTATGTTGAGGTATGTTCATTCTATTCTTTCTGGAGGGCAGTTATCATAAACTGTTGCATTTTGTCAAAGGCCTTCTCTGCATCTATTGAGATAATCATATGGTTTTTATCTTTCAATTTTTTAACATGGTGTATTACATTTTTTGCATCTATGTTCATCAGTGTTATGGGCCTGTAGTTTTCTTTTTGTGGGTCATCTTAGTCTGGTTTTGATGTTAGGGTTCTGGTGTCCTCATAGAAAGAGTTTGGAAATTTCAGTTCCTCTGCAATTCTCTGGAAGAGTTTGAGTAGAATAGGTGTTAGCTCTTCTCAAAATTTTTGGTAGAATTCAGCTGTTGAGACCGTCTGATCCTGGGCTTTTGTTTGCTGGAAGATTTCTGAATACAGTTTCAATTTCTGTGCTTGTGAAATGTCTGTTAAGATTTTCTATTTCCTCCTGATTCAGTTTTGGAAAGTTATACTGTTCTAAGAATTTATCCATATCTTCCAACTCATCCATTTTATTGGCATATAGTTCCTGATAATAGTCTCTTATGGTCCTTTGTATTTCTGTGTTGCCAGTTGGAATTCCTCCATTTTCATTTCTGATTTTGTTGATTTAATTCTTCTCCCTTTGTTTCTTGATGACTCTGGCTAATGTGTTTTCAATTTATTTATCTTCTCAAAGAACTAGCTTTTAGCTTTGTTAAAATTTTTGCTTTGTCTATTTATTTCTTTTGAATGTATTTATATCCTAACTTTTACAATTTATTTATTTATTTTCTATTTACCCTGGTATTCCTAATTTCTTCCTTTTCTAGTTGCTTCCCTTTCTAGTTGACTTATTTGATTTATTTCTTGTTTCTGCAGGTAAGCCTGTATTACTATGATCCTTCCGTTTAGCACTGCTTTTACAGGGTCCCATAGGTTTTGGATTATTGTGTTTTCTTTCATTTCTATGCATATGTTAATTTCATTTTTTAAATTATTCTGTGATTTGTTGGTTATACAGCTGTTTGTTGTTCAGCCTACATATATTGGGGTTTTTAGTTATTTTTTTCCCCCTGTAATTGATGTCTAATTTTGCCCTACTGTGGTCAGAAAAGATGCTTGGAATGATTTCAATTTTTTTTTTTTTTTAATTTACCAAAGCTAGATTTATGGCCCAGAATGTTATCTATCCTGGAGTGCCTAGAATGTAAAAGTTCAAGGATAGAGAAATCCATATTTTATGTAGCAAAATCTATGCTGAGATTTTCACTTTTGAAATATGGACAAGTGAATATTTCATGTAGAAAAATCATGACCTACATTTTCCTGAATTATATATAGAAAATGCAATATTTGATGGGTTAAAACTCTGCCTAGGTTTTCATACATGTAATATAGAGTATTACATATTTAATAGAAGGTTATCTGTGTCCCTATTTACATATGTGAAAAAATAAAAATTCAATATTTTGTGTGCTAAAATCAATAGCCAGATGTTCATAAGGGAAACAAGCAAAATTCCACAATACATGGATAAAAGATAAGACCCAGTTTTTCACATGAGTAAAACATAAAGTTCCTAATTTCAAGTGTGAAAACATGCATGCAGATTTTCATATGAAATATAGAGGATTCCAATTTTGTTTTCAATAGCTTTTGTTGTCATTTTCCCAGGTGAAATATGGAGAATTTCATATTTCCCAGAAGAAAATTACATTCATGTATTCATATGTGAAATATTGAGTTCTGTGCTTCATGTAGCAAAATTTGGCCACATGTCAGCATGTGACATTCAGAGACTTTCATATTTAAAATTGGAATTATCTTTATGGAAAGAAATTTATAGATGAAGCACCACTAAATATGGAGATACAAAGGGACAATATTGTGCTAAGGACCATAACTAACCGATGCCACAAAAATTGAAGTATGCCATTTACTGTACAGAGGCCCTTTCAAAGTAGTTCTGTTTCCTTCCAGCCTCCATGTGAGAACACGTCCCAATCTATCCTGTCACCCTAACACTGTGGGGCCAAGAGCAGCGAGGGGATCAACTGAAGCCATTCTTTGCAGAGTCCTGATACCCAAGCCAAGATTTAAGGGACTAGATCTGATAGACAGAGTGCCTGATAAACTAGGGATGGAGGTTTGTGACTTTGTAAAGCAGACAAGAATCAAGACCACCCCTAAGAAAAATAAATGCAAGAAAGCAAAATGCCTGTTTGAGGAGCATTTAATCCATTTTGAGTTTAGTTTTGCCTTTGGTGTTAGGAAGGGTTGTAGTTTCATTCTTTTGCAGCTGGTTGATTTTTTTTTTCCCCATCACCACTTGTTAAACAGATTGTCTTTTCTCCATTGTATATTCTTTCTTCCTTTGTCAAAATTAAGATATCCATATGTTCATAGACTTATCTCTAGGCTTTCTATTTTGTTGCATTGATCTAGATCTGTCTTTGTGCTACTTTCTTGAAGACTGTAATTTTGTAGTATATTCTGAAGTCAAGCAGATTGATTCTGGCATTTACATTCTTCTTTCTCAAGATTGCTTTTGCTATTATCTTTGTCAAGATTTACTTGTGTTTCTATACTTACTGTGAAATTATACATACTGTAAAAGTATTTGTTCTAGTTCTTTGAAGAATACCATTGGTAACTTGATAAGGGTTGCATTGAACCTATAGATTGTTTCATTTACTTTGTATATTCATTTTCACTATAATGTTTCTTCAAGTCCATCAACCGGGTGAAAGTGTCCATCTGTTTATCTCATCTTTGGTTTCTGTCAGCATTGTTTTATAGTTTTCTATGTATACATATAGTTTTCTATATGTATACATAAAATTCTTTTTGTTTCTTTATGTAAATTTACCCCTAAGTATGCTTTTTTTTTTTTTTCACTGCAATGGTGAACAGAATTGTTTGCATAATTTCTCTTTCTGTTATCTTGTTCATGTATAGCAATGCAAGGGACTTCTGTGTGATAATTTACAACCCACAACATTTTCATATTCATCAATTTTCTCTAGTAATATCCTCGTGATATCTTTAGGGCTTTCTATGTAGAGGATCATGTCATCTGCTAACAGTGAGGGTTTCCTTTCAGTTTTTAACATCCTGGATTCCTTTTTATTCCATTTTCTTCTATGACTGCTGTGGCTAGGACTTTCAAATCAATGTTGAATAGTTATGATGAGAATAGGCACCCTTGTCTTCTTCCTAATCCTTTTAATTTTTCACCATTGAAGATACTGTTTGTTGTTTGTTGATATATGGCTTTTATTGTTATGAGATATGTTCCTTTTATACCTGCTTTCTGGAGAGTTATCATAAGTACATGTGGAAATTTGTCAAAGAGTTTCTCTGCATCTATTGAGATAATCATATGGGTTTTAATCTTTTACTTTAATATGGTATATTATATTGATTTATAACTTTGCAAATATTAAAGAATCCTTGCATCCCTGGGATGAAGCCAACATGTGTTTAAGGTAATGATGCATGATTTTTAAAAAATGTTGTTGGATTCTATTTGTTAGAAGTTGCAGGAAAATTTCTTTTCTTTTTTTTTTTTTATTTTTATTTTTTATTTATTTATTTTTTTAAATTTTATTTTATTTTTAAACTTTACATAATTGTATTAGTTTTGCCAAGTATCGAAATGAATCTGCCACAGGTATACATGTGTTCCCCATCCTGAACCCTCCTCCCTCCCCCCTCCATGACCCAGAGGAAAATTTCTATATCCAAGTTTACTAATATGTTTAGTGATATTGGCCTGTAGTTTGCTTCCTTGTTGCATCTTTGCCTGCTTTCAGTATTAGGGTGATGGTGGCCTCATAGATTGAGTTGGGGAGCTTACCCCCTCTGCAATTTTCCTGAAGTGTTTGAGTTGATTGTTTGTTCTTCAATAAAACTTTCTGGTAAATTCTAAAAAAAAAAAAAAAAAAAAAAAATTAAAAAAAATTGCAGGATTCATCTGTGTAACCATCTGGTCCTGGTTTTTTGATTGTTGAAATATTTTTGATTTGAGCTTTAATTTCCATGATTCTGATGCATCTCTTAAGATTTTCTACTTCTTGCACTCCTTCAGTTATGAACTGTTATTCTTCCTTAAGAATTGTTCCATTTCTTCCAAGTTGTCCATTTTAGTGACATATAATTGCTCACAGTATTCTCTTATGACCTTTTATATTACTGTGTTGTCTTTTGTGATTTCTCAATTTTCATTTCTAATTTTACTACTGTGATTCTTCTCCACCCCTACTTTATTTTTCTTGATCATTCTGGCTAATACGTTGTCATTGATTTTTGTTTTTAAGAACTAGATATTCATTTTATTGAATTTTGCCATAGCCACATTTGTTTCTTTTTCACTTATTTCTGCTCTGATTTTTATGATTCCTTTCATTCTACTCACTTTGGGGAAATTCCTTTCTTCTTTTTGTGTTTGCTTTAGATGTAAAGGTAGTTTGTTTCTTTGATGTTCCCCATCTTCCTTGAGGCAGGATTATATGTTATGCATCTCCTTCTTAACACTGCTCATTACTGAATCCAAGGCTTTTGGGTTGTCATGCTTTTTTTTTTTTGCATTTAAATTTGATTTCCATTTTGATTTATTTTTTGATCTGTTGGTTATTCAGATGTGTGTGATTTAGCCTCCATATGTTTGGATTTTTAATTTTCTTTTCCTCTGCAATTGACACCTAATCTTACATCATTGTGAATGGGAAAGATGCTTGAAATTCTTTCGTTTTCTTTTCTTCTTTTTGTATTTACCAAGGGTAGTTTTATGGGACAGGATTCTATCTATCCTGGAGGATGTTCTGTGTGCACTAGAGAAAATGTGATTCCATTACTTATAAGTGTAATGCCTATATATAACAATTAGGTGTAACTGGTTCATTGTGTCATTTAGGAGCACCTCAATATATAAGGCAAGTGCAAGCATGTCGAAAAGGGGAAATTGACAGTAACACAATTGTAATGGAGGACAATTATACTCCACTCACACTTATATACTTTGCAAGCTAGAATCGTGGTTTTGGGGTTCTGACAAGTCCAGAGGATGCCAATACGGCTGGTGGCCATAGATGATAACTTTTGTCATGAAAAAGGTGACCTCATCACACCTGGCCATCTCTCTGTGGGAAAGGCCCAGGTAGCTCCAACCGTTGTGGGAGAGCTTGTGATCTTCTAAGATCCCCAAAGGCTACTACAGACTATTGTCTTGATTAGGGGAGGTTAACGGAGGCATGATTACCATGATGTGCTTTCTTTGTGTCATCTTTAAGGCAATAGGCAGCAATGTCTTGGTCACTGCCCTTTGCAAAGACCAGGCATCAAGATTGGCCAGGTCTCACACTAAGAATTAAAGGAGAATACCGTATGTTTTTGACAAGGTTATGGTTCCTTCCTGATGTACTTATTTTCTTCTGCCACTTTCTGTAAATTATGCCCCTTCCATTATTTCCTAGGGGATCTTTACATATATAATAGAAAAAAATGTTCATCCTGTCTGAATCTCTGAGGAAACAGTGAAAACTCTTAGGGAGCATTAGGAAATGTTAGGATTATCAGCTGATGGGTAAGAGCGTTCTTTACCACTTTCCTTTCGCTGAGAACCTAAGGGCATAAAGTGAGTTATGTTAAGCCACTCAGTCCTGTCTGATTCTTTCTGATGCCATGTATTGCAGCATGCCAGGCAGGCTTCAGTTTCCGTCACCAACTCATAGAGAATGATCAAACCCATGCAGATCGAGTCAGTGATGCCTTCCTAGTATTTCATCTTCTGTCTTTGCCCTCTCCTCCAGCCTTCAATCTTTCTCAGCACCAGGCTATTTTCCAATGAGTCAGTCCTTCATGTTAGGTGGCCAAAATATTCAAGTTCCAGTTTTAGCATCAGACCTTACAATCAATATTCAGGACTGATTTCCTCTACAATTGACCCCTTTGATCCTCTTTCAGTCCAAGGGACTCTCAAGAGTTTTCTCCAACACCATATTTCAATAGCATTGACTCTTTGAACGTCAACTTTCTTAATAATCCAATTCTCACCTCTGTACATAGCTTTGACTAGACTGACATTTGTCTCCTTTATAATATTCTGTCTAGCCTGGTCATAACTCTCCTTCTAAGGGGAAAGCATATTTTAATTTCAGAGTCATCATCTGCAGCTATTTTGGGATCCCCCCTCCAATAGTTTCTCACTGTTTCCATTGTTTCCCCATATTTATGCTATGAAGTGATGGGACCAGATGCCATGATTCTCATTTAAATGTTGAGTTTTCAGTTACCTTTTTCACTCTCCTTTTTCACTTATCTTATGAGGCTCTGTAGTTCTTTTCATGTTCTGCCATATGAATAATGTCATCTGCTTATCTGAGGTTACTGACATTTCTCCCAGTAATCTTGTTTGCA
This sequence comes from Syncerus caffer, assembly GCA_902825105.1. NCBI lineage: Eukaryota > Metazoa > Chordata > Mammalia > Artiodactyla > Bovidae > Syncerus > Syncerus caffer. The sequence continues at coordinate 226,570 of CADEAB010000073.1, read as the reverse complement.
AACCCTGTTTCCTGCAGTATGGAATTTTGTATGATGAACTCTACATGTAAGGGCAATAAAGAGGGTGACAATATACAGCCTTAATATATTCCTTTCCCAACTTGGAACTAGTCAGTTTTTCCATGTCATTTTCTTACTGTTGCTTCTTGACCTGCATACAGATTTCTCTGGAGGCATGTAATATGCCCTAGTAGTCACATGTTTTGAAGAATTTTCCATGATTTGTTGTGATCTACACAATCAAAGTCTTTGGCATAGTCAAATAGGAGTACATGCTTTCCTGGTGTTCTCTTGCTTTTTTGAGACCCAACGGGTGTTGGCAATTTGATCTCGGATTCCTCTACTCTTTTTAAATACAACTTCAACATCTGAAAGCTCATGGTTCACATTCTCTTGAAGCTTGGCTTGGGAAATTTTGAGCAGTATTTTGCGAGTGTGAGAGATGTGTGCATTTAAGTGGTAGTTTGCACATTCTTTGGATTGCCTTTTTTTTTTTTTTTTTGCAGTTGGAATGAAAACTGATATTTTCCAGTCCTCAGACTATAGCTGAGTCTTCCAAATTTGCTGGCATATGGAGGAAAGTGCATTCACAGCATCATCTTTTAGAATTTGCAATAGCTCAAGTGAATTGCATCACCTCCATGAGTTTTGTTTGTACTTATGCTTCCTAAATCCCTCTTGACTTCTCATTCCAGGATGTTCAGCCTCTAGGTGAGTGATCACACCATCGTGCTTAAATGGGTCATGAAGATCTTTTGTACATAGTTCACCTGTGTATTCCTGCCACCTCTTCTTAATAGCTTCTGCTTCTGTTAAGGCTGTACCATTTCTCTCCTTTATTTTGCCCCTCTTTGCATGGAATTTGCCCTTGGTATTCCCGATTTTCTTGAAGAGATCTCTAGGCTTTCCCATTCTAGTTATTTCCTCTGGTTTTTGGCATTGATAATTGAGGAAGTTTTTATCTCTCCTTGTTATTCATTGGGACACTTCATTCAAATGTGTATAGTTTTCCATTTTCCCTTTTCGTTTAGCTTCTGTCCTCTTCTCTGCTGTTTGTAAGGCCTCATCATTTTGCCATTTTGCATTTCTTTTTCATGGAAATGTCTTGATCACTGCTCCCTGTACACTATCACAAACCCCCACACATTGGTCTTCAGGCACTCTCTCAGACAGAATCTCCTGACTCTATTTATCACTTTCACTGTATAATCATAAGGGTTTAGATTTTCCTTGTGTAAAATATATTAATGCACTATTTCATGTAGGGAAATCTTCACCCAGACTTTCATCAAAGAAATACCGAGAACTCTATATGTTATACGGGAAATACATGAAATATAGCTGTTCAATATTTGTTTAGTTCATATCTTAATTTCTGAGTCCTTGAAAATTCTCTATTTCATGTGTACAAGTCTGGAAAAATTTCATATGTGAATAATTGAGATTTTGTATTTCATATGAGAATATGTCTCCCAAGATTTTCAAATGTGAAATACACATAATTCCAAATAAAAACAGAAGACATTCATTTATGGAGAATTTCATGGCTCAAGCATTAAAATCTGTGGGCAAATTCAATATTTCTTGTAGGAAAATTAATGTTTTTCAAATGTTAAATAATATACAATATTTCATGAAGGAAAGACAGTACAAAAATTTTCAAATGAGAAATATTTAAAAAAAATCCATATTTCATATGAGAAACCCTGTGATCATATTTTGATATGTGAAATAAAAAATTTTGTATTTCCTGTCAAAGAATCTGTATCCAGATTTCATAACTATAACGTGAAAAATTCCACATTTTATGCATAAAATTTTGTGTCCATACTTTCATGTGGGATGTACAGAGAATTCCATATTTCAATTTGAAAAATCTGTCCCCAGATTTGTATATGTGAATAATAGAAAATTTTATATCTCACATTCTGAAATCTGCATCTAGATTTTCATATGTGAACCTGAGAATTTCATTTTTTATGTAGGACTATCTCATTTCAGATGTCTGTACTTGAAACATATAATACCTTCATTAAGAGGCACCTTAGTTCCTATTGTTCTTCTGTCATTTGTGTGTTGTCATTGGGATAACTAAGTTTATTCATATCTCCAACTTAAATTTTGTTTCTAGCTTGTGCTTCATCTAGGATTTTATTTTATCATGATATTCTCTGTACAGAAGATAAATAAACAGGGAAACAATATATTAGTTCAGTGCAATCACTCAGTCATGTCCGACTCTTTGCGACCCCATGAATTGCAACACGCCAGGCCTCCCTGTCCATCACCAACTCCCGGAATTCACTCAGACTCAAGTCCATCGAGTCAATGATACCATCCAGGCATCTCATCCTCTGTTGTCCCCTTATCCTCCTGCCCTCAATCCCTTCCAGCATCAGAGTCTTTTCCAGTGAGTCAGCTCTTCGCATGAGGTGGCCAAAGTACTAGAGTTTAATCTTCAGCATTATTCCCTCCAAAGAAACCCCAGGGCTGATCTCCTTCAGAATGGACTGGTTGGATCTCTTTGCAGTCCAAGGGACTCTCAAGAGGCTTCTCCAACACCATAGTTCAAAAGCATCAATTCTTCAGTGCTCAGACTTCTTTACAGTCCAAATCTCACATCCATACATGACCACAGGAAAAACCATAGCCTTGACTAGACGGATATTTTTTGGGGAAACAACATATAGCTTTGACTTGTTCCTTTCTCGATTTTGAACCAGTCCATTGTCGCATGTCCAATTATAACTGTTGCACCTTCACTAGCATACATGTTTCCCAGGAAACAGGTACGGAATTCTGGTATTCTTATTTCTAAGAATTTTCCAAAATTCTTTTTTTTTTTTTTTTTTTTGCTAGTGTGTGATTCAGTGTCCAAGTGATTAGCAGAGACAATTAAGCAGATATAGATGATTGTATGGTATCCCCTTGCTTTTTCTATAATGTGAAGTTGCTCAGTCTTGTCCGACTCTTTGCGACCCCATGGATTTTAGCCTACCAGGCTCCTCTGTCCATGGGATTTTTCAGGTAGGAGTACTGGAGTGGATTTCCATTTCCTTCTCCAGGGGAAATTCCTGACCCAGGGATCGAACCCAGGTCTCCCACATTGTAGGCTTTACTGTCTGAGCCACCAGCGAAGCCTTTTTCTATTATACAACATCAATTCATATGCAACCCTTATGATTAAATCAGTAACTACAGAATACTGTGTTTGTTTGTTTATTTCATTTTTTGGTCATTGCTGCTGTTGTCATTTTCTCTCTTTATCAAATAGTTAAGTACCAACTGGTAATTTCCTTTGAACTCGCCATCTTATTCTACAAGAATTAAATTATATCCATGGCAGTCTCTGACCTTTGACACTCACTGAATGGAGTTAAGCTTCGAGATCCTAAATCAGATATATGTACTACAGGGAAATGTCAGAAATGTTCAAAAATAGCTAGATATATTAAAGTACTACAGGGACATGTCAGAAATGTTCAAAAATAGCTAGATATATTAAAGTGCTGACTTTTTGAGCCCAATTATGTTATTATATTTTATGTGGAAAGTTCTTCATTTCTTCATGCTGATGAAAATTCCTCATTAAGAGACATTTCCAAGGGGGAAAGAAAAACAACAACAACACAATGTGCTTGATTACATGTTGGAAATCAAAATAGTACCAGTTATGCGTGTACATATGCAACCTCCCACCAAACAGATTGATTCGTTTCAACTAATGTTTCTGTTTTACTATCAAGGAAAAAAGAATAATCGAGCTTGACAGGCAAACCTGATAAGTTTCAAGAAGGCAGAAATGTAGGAGGATGTGAAATGAACCTCTCTTAATGAATGGATCACAAATAATACTTGTAAACTGACAATAGTTCTACAAGAGCATCAGAAAGATACTATGAGAAGATCCTGGTCACCAGAGTGTCTCGTGTAGGTTTCAGAGATACCTGGGTAGAAAGGAATTAAGTTGGGAGAAGGAGGATAAGAGGACGCAAGACAAAACCTGTACCTTGTGGTGTGAGATGGAGAAGAAGGGAAGAGATTTCCAGAATGAGGGAAACCCCTTCACTAAAGGGTAAATTACTTTGAACTACAAGGAAGCAAAGTAAAACAGCTAATGACATGTACTTTGTATAAAGTGAGATTCACACACACAATGTGTGTCGTGACCTTCTATGGCCCAAACTGCAATGGAGCTCAACAAGTCTGCATGGGGTCTAGAAGCTGAACATGGCATTTAGAAAGCCATCCTGGGAGATCCCATCTGTTAACACCTACTACAAGGCAATAGAGAAAGACCAGCCAGAAGCACCACTATGCTCCTGCAAACACAGGCTAGAAAAGGATCCGATTAAGGCCAAACCTTTTCTGCCCATGGACACTGGCTCCTATTCATAATTGGCACCACCAGGGTTCCAGCACTCCAAGCAGCTGTACCACATCCTGTGCTCACCAAGGCAGGCTTCAGTGCTCCACAAGTTTCTCAGGGCAGACTGCTGTGGTGCCCAAATGTGAGGAAGGATGAAAATTACACCTGAGACCCAGGGATGAACCATTAAGCAAGAGGATTGGAAATCTTCCAACCAGTTGTTCATGCTGCAGATTAAATATACACCATTAATGACGCAGACCCTGTATCTATGGAATACATCAAAAGATGAGAAGAGGCCAAATGAAAGAAAATGCCCAGGCTCATGCAGCTGTGAGAATCCACAGGAAATATAGGACTTTTGAGTCTGAGCTGTCCTTAGAGAGATCCAGAGTCCTGTTTTCTCCATCTTTGGAGAGCTTCCCAAAGAGGTGTAGTTATCCTCTGGCTCATGTTGGGGACTAGGACACTGACAGGTGAGACACTAGGAAATGTGTATTACTCTTTTGATGCATTGAATTATTGTGTTGTTGGTGCACTATTTTTCTCTGTTGTAGGCTACTTTGTTACTGCACATTGATTTGGTATTTTAAGATTATTTCAATCATATTTTTATTTTTTGTATAGCTATTTTTACTTTTACTTTGGTTTCCTATTTTTGTGCCTTTTGTTGCTGTTATCTCTTCCTTTAAAAAAAAACAGGTATGCATTTCAATATTAACTTGGATTTTCTGTTATTCTGTGGGAGCTGTATCTGATCTTCTTTTTCAGAATTGTAATCTTTATTCTTCAGTTGACACTCTGCTCTGATTTTTTTTTTCCCTTGAGATTTACTTCATTGCTCTGCTTTATTAAACTGTTGTCTTCTCTGTAATGTTTATTGTTTGTGGTAGCTTTTATTTATTTATTTATTGCCATTTATCTTGTTACTTTTTTAATCTCCTCAATCTCTTACTATGATATCTCTTACTGTGGCTGTCTGAGTATAAGCTGGATCTGATCTTCTTGGGTGTCAGCACTGAAACGAGATTCATGAGACACCAGAGAATTCCTGTGTATAGTGCATAATAACTGGTGACATTCTCCATGAAGACCTCCTTCTTAATCTAAAATGCACTCCACCCAACTGCCTGCACACCCCATGACAGATGCCTCACACCACACAGAAAGCAAGACAGAAACACAAACCAAATCATCAGCAGATAGACTGCCTAATGTCAGACTAATCCCATAGACACCTACAAATGACACGAACAGACATGGTACCAGCATTAGAGAGGGAAGATTCAGCTGCAGACTCAAGAACATAGTTGTCAGTCTCTGCAACTACAAAGCCCACACTAGCTACTCAACCAACTTTATCGACTTGGAGTGGAGACTTGGAGCAATAACTATAATCCAGCAGTCTGGGAAGAAATGACCATTAACACAGTAAGTAGAGAATTGTGAAGACAGATACATATGTTGTGTGTAAATGAACGTGATAAAAACTCAAAACATAATGTTAGAAAAAGAAAAAAAAGTGGGCAGGCTCCCTGAAAAAGACTCGGAAGTTATGGTAGTAAAGGTAACAAAAAATTCAAGAAATGGAATGGAGAAAATAGAAGAAATATTTCTGAAGGGCTTAGAAAAATCATAAGTAACAACAAATAATAAACAACACAAAAACGGGTATTGGTCTACTATAGGCTAATACACACTACTGTACTGCAGAAGCCAACCTAACGGTGGAAATAAATTATCCACATTTTTCTAAGGTGAAAATGAAATACCACCAGAATAAATCACAAACTGAATTTCAAATCAAGCCTTGGTAAATTTAAGATAATGGTAATTGTATCAATAATAAATCTGATTTTAGTGTTGACTATCTGGTGATGTCCATGGGTAGAGTCTTCTCTTGAGTTGTTGGAACAGGGTGTTTGCTATGACCAGTGCATTTTCTTGGAAAATGCACTTCTCTTTGCCCTACTTCATTACGTGTTCCAAGGCCAAATTTGCCTGTTATTCCAGGTGTTTCTTGACTTCCTACTTCTGCATTCCAGTCACCTATAATGAAAATGACATCCTTTTTGGGTATTAGTTCTAAAAGGTCTTGTAGGTCTTCATAGAACCATTCAACTTCAGCTTCTTCAGCATTACTGGTTGGGGTATAGACTTGGATTACTGTCATATTTAATATTTTGCCTTGGAAACAAATAGAGATCATTCTGTCATTTTGGAGATTGTATCCAAGTACTGCATTTCGAACTCTTTTATTGACCATAATGGCTACTCCATTTATTCTAAGTGATTTCTTCCTGCAGTAGTAGATATAAAGGCCATCTGAGTTAAATTCAGCCATTCCAGTCCATATTAGTTTGCAGATTCCTAGAATGTTGACATTCACTCTTGCCATCTCCAGTTTGACCACTTCCAATTTGCCTTGATTTATGGGCCTGACATTCCAGGTTCCTATGCAATATTGCTCTTTACAGCATCGGACATTTCTTCTATCACCAGTCACATACACAACTGGGTATTGTTTTTGCTTTAGCTCCATCCCTTCATTCTTTTTGGAGTTATTTCTCCACTGATCTCCAGTAACATATTAGGCCCCTACTGACCTGAGGAGTTCCTTTTTCAGTATCCTATCGTTGTGCCTTTTCATACTGTTCCTGGGGTTCTCAAGGCAAGAATACTGAAGTGGTTTGCCAATCCCTTTTCCAGTGGACCATAATTCTGTCAGATACAATATTGAAAAGCAGAGACATTACTTTGCAAACAAAGGTCTGTCTCATCAAGGCTATGGTTTTTCCAGTGGTCATGTATGGATGTGAGAGTTGTACTGTGAAGAAAGCTGAGTGCTGAAGAATTGATGCTTTTGAATTGTGATTTTGGAAAATACTCTTGAGAGCCCCTTGGACTGCAAGGAGATCCAACCAGTCCAATCTCAAGGAGATCAGCCCTGGGATTTCTTTGGAAGGAATGATGCTAAAGCTGAAACTCCAGTACTTTGGCCACCTCATGTGAAGTGTTGACTCATTGGAAAATATTCTGATACTGGTAGGGATTGGAAGCAGGAGGAGAAAGGGACGACAGAGGATAAGATGGCTGGATAGCATCAATGACTTAATGGACTTGAGTCTGAGAGAACTCTGGGAGTTGGTGATGGACAGGGAGGCCTGGTGTGCTACGATTCATGGGGTTGCAAAGAGTCAGACACGACTGAGTGACTGATCTGATCTGAAACTTATGGAGCAAGTTAAAGCAGTAAAAGAGTGATGTTGATAAATACTACCCATCTCAAATAGGAAAAGGAGTAATGCAAGGCTGTGTACTGTCACCCTGCTTATTTAACTTATAGGCTGAATACATCATGAGAAACTCTGGGCTGGAAGAAGCACAAGCAGGTTCAAGATTGTCAGGAGAAATATGAATAACCTCAGATATACAGATGGCACAACCCTTATGGCAGAAAGTGAAGAGGAACTAAAAATCCTCTTGTTGAAATTGAAAGAGGAAAGTGAAAAAGTTGGCTTAATGTTGAATTAAGAAAACTAAGATCACGGCAACTGGTCACACCACTTCATGGCAAATAGATGGGGAAAAAGTGGAAACAGTATCAGACTGTGTTTTTCGGGGCTCTAAAATCACTGCATATGGTGATTGCAACCATGTAATTAAAAGACATTTTCTCCTTGGAAGGAACGTTATGACCAACCTAGATAGTATATTGAAAAGCAGAGATATTGCTTTGCCAACAAAGGTCCTATTAGTCTAGGCTATAATTTTTCCAGTGGTGATGCTTGGATGTGATAGTTGGACTGAGAAGAAAGTTGAGCGCTGAAGAATTAATGCTTTTGAACTGTGGTGTTGGAGATGAGTCTTGAGAGTCCCTGGGACTGTAAGGCGATCCATCCAGTCCATCTTAAAGGAGATCATTCCTGGACTTTCATTGGAAGGACTGATGCTGAAGCTGAAACTACAATACTTTGGCCACCTCATGCGAAGAGTTGACTCATTGGAAAAGACTCTGATGCTGGGAGGGATGGAGGGCAGAAGGAGAAAGGAACAACGGACGATGAGATGCCTGGATGGCATCTTGACACAATGGACATGAGTCTGAGTGAACTCCGGGAGTTGGTGTCGGACAAGGAGACCTGGCTTGCGGTGATTCGTGGGGTCGCAAATAGTCGGATATGATTCAGCGACTGAACTGAACTGAACTGAACAGAACAACATCTTATGTAATCAACATAACTATTTTTTTAATTTTATTTTTAAATTTTACATAATTGTATTAGTTTTGCCAAATATCAAAATGAATCTGCCACAGTTATACATGTGTTCCCCATCCTGAACCCTCCTCCCTCCTCCCTCCCAATACCATCCCTCTGGGTCGTCCCAGTGCACCAGCCCCAAGAATCCAGTATCGTGAATCGAACCTGGACTGGCAATTCGTTTCATACATGATATTTTACATGTTTCAATGCCATTCTCCCAAATCTTCCCACCCTCTCCCTCTCCCACAGAGTCTATAAGACTGTTCTATACAATCTAAAGTATTTAGAGAAAGAATAAAAAGCAGACAAAATTCCCCAAACTGAATAGAAGGGGGAAAATTATTTAAAAAAAAAAAAAAGAGCAGAAATTAAAGACAAGAAATGATGAAAAAATAGCCAAAATCAGTATCATTAAAAGGAATCACTTGGAAAGAATGAACACAATAAATGAATCATGGTCCAGACTTATCAAGGGGAAAAAAAAAAAGACAAACACTTAAATCAACTAAATTTGACATGACAAGGGCTGACATTATAATTGATACCACAGAAATAACAAAAAGAGTACAACAAACAATTATAAGTAAGTAACAATTAAAACCTGAAATCCATGGACAAATGCTCAGAAATTCAACTAAGGAGAAACACAAAATATTAATAGAGCAATTTCAAGCACTACTATTGAAACTGTGATGAAAAATTTCCAGTGGACAAAATTAAAGCCAGACGGTTTTACATGCAAATTTTACCTACCAGTTAGAGAACTGCTAACACATGTACTACTGAAACTCCTCCAAAATTATTTAGTGGAAGGAAAACCCACAAACACATGGTACAATGTCACCATCACCCTGATACCAACACTGAGATAACACAGAAAAGGAAAGTTAGAGACCAATATTACATACATAAACAGAGGCAAACATCCTTAGCATAATGAGAACAAAAATATCCACCAATACCTTAAAATGATTGAACACCATTATTAAGTGGTGGGGTTTATCCCAGATATGGAAATTTCTTCAGTAGCTACATATCAATGCATAGTGAAGGAATGAAGCCATATGATCACCTCAATAGATAATGAAAAATTTTGATATAATTCAACAGATGTTGGTGATAGAAACTCTCCAAAAACTGAACATAGCAAAAACTACCTCAACTTAACAAAGGCAGACAAAACAAAACTATAATGATGTATTACCTCACATTAAAAATCTCCGTCATTAAAAACAACAAAAACAATAACAAAAACCTACAACAAGGGACTGCCCTGCTGGTCCAGTGGCTAAGACACCATTCAGAGTACATCATGAGAAATGCTGGGCGGTGAGAAAGCACAAGCTGGAATCAAGATTGCTGGAAGAAACAACAATAACCTCAGATATGCAGATGGCACCACCCTTATGGCAGAAAGTGAAGAGGAACTAAAAAGCCTCTGGATGAAAGTGAAAGAGGAGAGTGAAAAAGTTGGCTTAAAACTCAACATTCAGAAAACGATCATGGCATCTGGTCCCATCACTTCATGGGAAATAGAATGGGAAATAGTGGAAACAGTTTCAGACTTTATTTTTGGGGGGCTCGAAAAACATTGTAAATGGTGATTGCAGCCATGAAATTAAAAGACGCTTGCTCCTTGGAAGGAAATTTATGACCAACCTAGGTAGCATATTTAAAAGCAGAGACATTACTTTGCCAACAAAGTCCATCTAGTCAAGGCTATGTTTTTTCCTGTGTTGATGTATGTATGTGAGAGTTGGACTATGAAGAAGGCTGAGCGCTGAAGAATTGATGCTTTTGAACTGTGGTGTTGGAGAAGACTCTTGAGAGTCCCTTCGACTGCAAGGACATCCAACCAGTACATTCTGAAGGAGATCAGCCCTGGGATTTCTTTGGAGAAAATGATGCTAAAGCTGAAACTCTAGTACTTTGGCCACCTCATGCGAAGAGTTGACTCATTGGAAAAGACTCTGATGCTGGGAGGGATTGGGGGCAGGAGGAGAAGGGGACGACAGAGGACGAGATGGCTGGATGGCATCACCGAGTTGATGGACATTAGTTGGAATGAACTCTGGGAGTTGGTGATGGACAGGGAGGCCTGCATTTGCTGCGATTCATGGGGTCCCAAAGAGTTGGAGATGACTGAGTGACTGATCTGAACTGAAAAAACAACAACAACAACAACAAAAAAAAAAAACAAAAAAAAAACCTTAATGAAAAATAGATATGTGTGCCAGAAACAACCTCAGTGTCCTTGAAACTAAGAATGGATAAAGAAATTATAGTACATATATAGGATGGAAAATTACTCACTAATAAAAAGGAACAAAGTTGGATTATTTGTAGAGGTGCAGATGAATCTAGAGCTTATTACACGGTGAAATAATTTAAAAAACAGAAAGACCAATATTGAATATTAATGCATATAAGTGGTATCTAGAAAACAATTGCTGAAAAACTCATTTGGAGGGTAGGAAAATATGCAGTTATGGAAAACAGACTTGTGGACACAGTGTGGGATGGAGAGAATGGAATTAATTGAACAAATTGCACTGATATATGCAATTTGATATATGCATATGATAAATGCATATGATATATGCAAACATACCAAGTATGCAGTAGATAACTAGTGCTATGGAGTGCTCCAGTGGAGTGGGTTGTGTGGTAGGAGAGGAGGCCCAAGAGGGAGATGGAAGGACTGCTAAAAAGGGAGGTTCAGTTATATTTACTCACAAATGATTTATTTTGCTGGGCAGCAGAAACAAACACAACATTGTAAGTTAATTATACTCCACAATTTTAATCATTTTTGCTTCACTTGAAGAAAGAAAATCACTCCTTGTCTAAGTTGTTCAAGTGACAATTTTAAGCATCACAGTGTTTTTCAAGTAAAATGTGTACCCAAGACTGCTTTAGTATGTATAGATAAAGCAAAAAAAAAAAAAAAAAAAAAAAAGACAAATGCCGAGCTAAGTTAGCCAGAATATATTCAGACTCTACAATTGTGTCCCTTCAATTCACTAATTTGTCAATTTCTAAAAAAAGGGATTTCTAAAAGTAAAGTAAACATATATGTTTATATGTTTTCATAAACTGATGTCACCAATTTATGAAATCGTGAATCCCCTCAAATTTTAATAAGTAATAGCAGACATTTGACTTTCAGAACTATGCTAAGTATGAATTAGCAAACATAGGTTAAAACTGATGTGGTGCCCAAGAAGCCCTTATATTGCAATTCTAGAATATGTGCTACTGACTGGGAAAAATGCATAGCCCAAAAGTGGCATATTATGTTTTCTTCCTCAGGCCTTTCATCATAAGGATTTAATCGTGAGGAGCAACTTCTCATGTATTGCAGAAAGACTGCTCTGAAGAAGGATAGGAGGATCCAGGTTTTACCGAAGTTTTGGTACAATGATCAGGTATGGAGAATGCCTGAATATTATGGTTAATGAAAGAAAAAATGGACACCTCAAGTGAATAGATTGAGATATTTTCTACCTATGGGAAATTGCAAGAATCTGGACTCCTTGAAATAATTCTTTTGATAAGCACCTTAAATAGGGTGTCTGTCTCAAGTCAGTTCTTCAGGCAACACTGCTGGAAGCTGCAGTAACTAAGAACTTTATAGAGGGCACCCTGATTTCATCAAGAGTTGCCCCAGTTTTCACAATTATGGATGGTTGTAATGGCTTATGACTTGATGAATGCAGCATCCTTTGTTTACTGATATGACTAGCAAACTTCTTGGTTCACAGAGTGCTCTATTCTCTACAACCTCAGAAAGTTACTATCTTTAGAAAGATTCTTATACTCTCACAGAAGGTGACTGTGGGCTTCTACCTCAACAGGACACACAGAGGACCTAAAGTAATGTGAAAATACCTAGTACAGGTTTAGTACAAGTCCCAAAGAGAAAGGAGACTGAAAGCAAAATATGAATTTGAATAACATGACCCAAAACACTTCAAGATCAAGGAAGAGTAAAATATATATATTTACAATTATGTACCTACAGTGATATGTTCAAATATATATATTTGAACATATCAATATATATATATTTATATATATATATACATATATATATATATAGTGTAAATATTTACATCTACTCATACACACACACACACACACACACACACACACATTTCCATATGTATCTGAACTTTCTCTGGAATAGTCTCAAAAAGTAGGCTTTAGATTAAGGCATAACTCAAGTCTTAGTATTTTAAATCAATCAAACATGTTCTCTGAAAACAAAGAAAAGGAGCTAAAAGTTAAAAATGGGATACATGTTTGAAAATTTGTTAATGTGTGGAAAATTAAATGAGGCATTCCTAAAGAACCAATATTGTAAAATATCAGTAACATGGGAAAGTAGGTAATTCTCTGAGGTGAATGCAAGTGAAAGCACTTTTAGCAAATTATAAAATCCTGATAAAGTACATACTTTCAATTATATACCTCCTCAAAAATATATACTTCTACCTTTAGATAGCAAAATTATATGCCTAAACTTTCAATATACACTTATGCATGTAAAGGTGTTGATTATATATATATATGATATATATTATGAGATAATATATTATATATTATGAGATATATATCTATCATATTATATATATATTAATAATATATACATACATATTATTTATATATATATTTATAGTTGCCCCGGTAGCACTTGTACTAAGGAACCTGCCATCTAATGCAGAAGTCAGAAGAGATGCAGATTCAATCCATAGGTTGGGAAGATTTCCTGGAACTAAGCATTTCAATTCATTCCTATTTATCCACCTAAGAATCCCATGGATTGAAAATACACAATGGTGACTGTCTGTGTGATACTGAGTGTCAGACAGGAGTGTAGTGACTAAAAATGTGAAATATCAGTTTAATGGTTTCTAGTGCATGTGTTCCTTTCATATATTACCAATGACATGCTCAGCAAAAAATCAGTTCACTCACTCACTTCAGTCGCACATTCGTGTACGACTCTTTGCTACCCCATGAATCCAAGCAAGACAGGCCTTCCTGTCCATCACCAATTCCCAGAGTTGATTCAAGCTTATGTCCTTCGAGTCAGTGATGCCAACTAGCCATCTCATCCTCGGTCGTCCCCTTCTCTTCCTGCCCCCAATCCCTCCCAGCATCAGAGATTTTTATAATGAGTCAACTCTTCGAATGAGGTGGTCAAAGTATTGGAGTTTCAGTTGAACATCAATCCTTCAAATGAACACCCAGGAATGATAGGATTTATGATGGACTGGCTGGACCTCCTTGCAGTCCAAGTGACTCTAAGGAGTCTTCTCCAACAACAAAGTTCAAAAGCATCAATTCTTCAGCACTTAGTTTTCTTCACAGTCAGACTCACACATCCATACATGACCACTGGAAAAACCATGGCCTTGACTAGATGGACCTTTGTTGGCAAGGTAATGTCTCTTCTTTTTACCCTGCTATCTAGGTTGGACATAACTTTCCTTAAAAGGACTAAGCATCTTTTAATTTCCTGGCTGCAATCACCATCTGCAGTGATTTTGGAGCCCACAAAAGTAAGGTCTGACACTGTTTCCATGGTTTCCCCATCTATTTCCCATGAAGTCATGGGACCAGATGCCATAATCTTTGCTTTCAGAATGTTGAGCTTTAAGCCAACATTTTCACTCTCTTATTTCACTTTCAAGAGGATTTTCAGTTCCTCTTCACTTTCTGCCATAAGGATGGTGTCATCTGCATATATGAGGTTATTGATATTTCTCCCAGCAATCTTGATTTCAGTTTATGCTTCTTACAACCCAACCTTTCTCATGATGTACTATGCATACAAGTTAAATAAGCAGAGTGACAATATACAGCCTTGATGTACTTCTTTTCCTACTTGGAACCAGTCTGTTGTTCCATGTCCAGTACTAACCTTTGCTTCCTGACCTGCATATATGTTTCTCAAAGGCAGGTCAGGTGGTCTTGTATTTCCGTCTCTTTCAGAATCTTCCACAGTTTATTGTAATCCACACAGTCAAAGGATTTGTAATCCACAAAGTCAACAATTATATGCCAAGAAAATGGACAACGTGCAAGAAATGCACAAATTATTACAAAAGTACAACTTTCCAAAATTCGACCAGGAAGAAATAGAAAATCTTAACAGACCCATCACAAGCACAGAAATTGAAATTGTAATCAAAAATCTTCCAGCAAACAAAAGCCCAGGCCCAGACGGCTTCACAGCTGAATTCTACCAAAAATTTAGAGAAGAGCTAACACCTATCCTGCTCAAACTCTTCCAGAAAATTGCAGAGGATGGTAACTTCCAAACTCATTCTATGAGGCCAATATCACCCTAATACCAAAACCTGACAAAGATCCCACAAAAAAAAGTACAGGCCATTATCACTGATAAACATAGACGCAAAAATCCTTAACAAAATTCTAGCAATCAGAATCCAACAACACATTAAAAAGATCATACACCATGACCAAGTGGGCTTTATCCCACGGATGCAAGGATTCTTCAATATCCGCAAATCAATCAATGTAATACACCACATTAAAAACTGGAAAAATAAAAGCCATATGATTATCTCAATAGATGCAGAGAAAGCCTTTGACAAAACTCAACATCCATTTATGATAAAAAATCTCCAGAAAGCAGGAATAGAAGGAACATACCTCAACATAATAAAAGCTATATATGACAAACCCACAGCAAACATTATCCTCAATGGTGAAAAATTGAAAGCATTTCCCCTAAAGTCAGGAACAAGACAAGGGTGCTCACTTTCACCATTACTATTCAACATAGTTTTGGAAGTTTTGCCCACAGCAATCAGAGCAGAAAAAGAAATAAAAGGAATCCAAATTGGAAAAGAAGAAGTAAAACTCTCACTATTTGCAGATGACATGATCCTCTACATAGAAAACCCTAAAGACTCCACCAGAAAATTACTAGAACTAACCAATGACTATATTAAAGTTGCAGGATATAAAATCAACACACAGAAATCCCTTGCATTCCTATACACTAATAATGAGATAACAGAAAGAGAAATTAAGGAAAGAATTCCATTCACCACTGCAACGGAAAGAATAAAATACTTAGGAATATATCTACCTAAAGAAACTAAAGACCTATATATAGAAAACAATAAAACATTGGTGAAAGAAATCAAAGAGGACACTAACAGATGGAGAAATATACCATGTTCATGGATTGGAAGAATCAATATAGTGAAAATGAATATACTACCCAAAGCAATTTATACATTCAATGCAATCCCTATCAAGCTACCAACAGTATTCCCCACAAGGGTAGCACAAATAATTTCACAATTTGTATGGAAATACAAAAAACCTCGAATAGCCAAAGCTATCTTGAGAAAGAAGAATGGAACTGACGAATCAACCTACCTGACTTCAGGATCTACTACAAAGCCATAGTTATCAAGACAGTATGATACTGGCACAAAGACAGAAATATAGATCAATGGAACAAAATAGAAAGCCCAGAGATAAATCCACGCACTTATGGACACCTTATCTTTAAAGAAGGAGGCAAGAATATACAATGGATTAAAGACAATCTCTTTAACAAGTGGTGCTGGGAAATCTGGTCAACCTCTTGTAAAAGAATGAAACTAGAACACTTTCTAACACCATACACAAACATAAACTCAAAATGGATTAAAGATCTAAATGTAAGACCAGAAACTATAAAACTCCTAGAGGAGAACATAGGCAAAACACTCTCTGACATACATCACGGAAGGATCCTCTATGACCCACCTCCCAGAATATTGGAAATAAAAGCAAAAATAAACAAATGGGACCTAATTAACCTTAAAAGCTTCTGCACATCAAAGGAATAGTTTCAAAGGAAACTATTAGCAAGGTGAAAAGACAGACTTCAGAATGGGAGAAGATAATAGCAAATGAAGCAACTGACAAACAACTAATCTCGAGAATATACAAGCAACTTCTACAGCTCAACTCCAGAAAAATAAATGGCCCAATCAAAAAATGGGCCGAAGAACTAAATAGACATTTCTCCATAGAAGACATACAGATGGCTAACAAACACATGAAAAGATGCTCAACATCACTCATTATCAGATAAATGCAAATCAAAACCACTATGAGGTACCATTTCACACAAGTCAGAATGGATGTGATCCAAAAGTCTACAAGTAATAAATGCTGGAGAGAGTGTAGAGTAAAGGGAACACTCTTACACTGTTGGTGGGTATGAAACTAGTACAGCCACTATGGAGAACAGTGTGAACTTTCCTTAAAAAACTGGAAATAGAACTGCCTTATAATCCAGCAATCCCACTGCTGGGCATGCACACTGAGGAAACCAGAAGGGAAAGAAACATGTGTACCCCAATGTTCATCGCAGCACTGTCTATAATAGCCAGGACATGGAAGCAACCTAGATGTCCATCAGCAGATGAAAGGATAAGAAAGCTGTGGTACATATACACAATGGAGTATTACTCAGCCATTAAAAAGAATACATTTGAATCAGTTCTAATGAGGTGGATGGAACTGGAGCCTATTATACAGAGTGAAGTAAGCCAGAAAGAAAAACACCAATACAGTATACTAACGCATATATATGGAATTTAGAAACATGGAAACAATAACCCTGTGTACGAGACAGCAAAAGAGACACTGATGTATAGAACAGTCTTATGGACTCTGTGGGAGAGGGAGAGGGTGGGAAGATTTGGGAGAATGGCATTGAAACATGTAAAATATCATGTATGAAACTAGTGCAAGTCCAGGTTCGATGCACAATACTGGATGCGTGGGGCTGGTGCAATGGGACGACCCAGAGGGATGGTATGGAGAGGGAGGAGGGAGAAGGGTTCAGGATGGGGAACACATGTATACCTGTGGCGGATTCATTTTGATATTTGGCAAAACTAATACAATTATGTAAATTTTAAAAGTAAAATAAAATTTAAAAAAAATGTAATGATACCAAGGGAACATTTCATGCAAAATGGGCTCAATAAAGGACAGAAATGGTATGGAACAAACAGAAGCAGAAGATATAAGAAGAAGTGACAAGGGTTCACAGCAGAAGTGTACAAAGAAGAGCTTCATGAGACAGATAATCATGATGGTGTGATCACTCACGTAGAGCCAGACATCCTGGAATGTGAAGCCAATGGGTCTTAGAAAGCATCATTATTAACAAAACTAGTGGAGGCGATGAAATTCCAGTTGAGCTAGTTCAATTCCAGAAAGATGATGCTGTGAAAGTGCTGCACTCAATATGGCAGCAAATATGGAAAACTCAGCAGTTGCCACAGGACTGGAAAAGGTAAGTTTTCATTTCAATCTGAAAGAAACACAATGCCAAAGAATGTTCAAACTACTGCACAATTGCACTCATCTCAGACGCTAGTAAAGTGATGCTCAAAATTCTCCAAGCCAGGCTTCAGCAATACGTAAAGTATGAACTTCCAGATGTTCAAGCTGGTTTTATTTTTATTTTTTATTTGTTTACATGTAGTAACTCCTTTATTTTATTTTTTAATTTTACATAATTGTATTAGTTTTGCCAAATATCAAAATGAATCCGCCACAGGTATACATGTGTTCCCCATCCTGAACCCTTCTCCCTCCTCCCTCTCCATACCATCCCTCTGGGTCGTCCCATTGCACCAGCCCCACGCATCCAGTATTGTGCATCGAACCTGGACTTGCACTAGTTTCATACATGATATTTTACATGTTTCAATGCCATTCTCCCAAATCTTCCCACCCTCTCCCTCTCTCACAGAGACCATAAGACTGTTCTATACATCAGCGTCTCTTTTGCTGTCTCGTACACAGGGTTATTGTTACCATCTTTCTAAATTCCATATATATGCGTTAGTATACTGTATTGGTGTTTTTCTTTCTGGCTTACTTCACTCTGTATAATAGGCTCCAGTTTCATCCACCTCATTAGAACTGATTCAAATGTATTCTTTTTAATGGCCGAGTAATACTCCATTGTGTATATGTACCACAGCTTTCTTATCCATTCATCTGCTGATGGACATCTAGGTTGCTTCCATGTCCTGGCTATTATAAACAGTGCTGCAATGAACATTGGGGTACACGTGTCTCTTTCCCTTCTGGTTTCCTCAGTGTGTATGCCCAGCAGTGGGATTGCTGGATCATAAGGCAGTTCTATTTCCAGTTTTTTTAAGGAATCTCCACACTGTTCTCCATAGTGGCTGTACTAGTTTTCATTACTTTTCTTGAAGAGATTTCTTCTCTTTCCCATCCTGTTGTTTTTCTCTATTTATTTTAATTGATCACTGAGGAAGGCTATCTTATCTAACTTTTGTTTGGTCCTCTGCATTCAGATACTTATATCTTTTCTTTTCTGCTTTGCTTTTAGCTTCTCTTCTTTTCACAGCTCTTTGTATAGCCTCCTTAGGCATACATTTTGCTCTTTTGTATTTCTTTTCCGTGAGGGCTGTCTTGGTCCTTGTGTGCTGTACAATGCCATGAATCTCTGTCCATAGTTCATCAGGCACTTTGTCTATCAAATCTAGTCCTTTAAATCTATTTCTCATTCGACTGTATAACCATGAGGGATTTGGTTTAGGTCATACCTGAATGGTCTAGTGGTTTTCCCTACTTTCTTAAATTTAAGTGAATTTGGCAAAAAAAAAAAAAAAATGATCAGAGCCAGAGTCAGCTATCATTCATGTTTTTCTGACTCTATAGAGCTTCTCCTCTTTAGGTGGAAATAATAGAATCAATCTGATTTCAGTGTTGACCATCAAGTGATGTCCATTTGTAGAGTCTTTTCTTGTGTTGTTGGAAGAGGGTGTTTGCATGACCAGTACATTCTCTTGGCAAAACTCTATTAGCATTTGACCTGCTTCTTTCCATATTCTAAGGCCAAATTTGCATGTTACTCTGTTTCTTCAATTCCTACTTTTGAATTCCGATACCCTATAATGGAAGTTATATCTTTTTTGGATGTTAGTTCTAAAAGGTCTTGTAGGTCTTCATCAGTTCAGTTCAGTTCAGTCGCTCAGTTGTGTCCGACTCTTTGTGCACCCATGAATCGCAGTCCTCCAAGCCTCCCTGTCCATCACCAACTCCTAGAGTTCAATCAGACTCATGTCCATTGAGTCAGTGATGCCATCCAGCCATTTCATCCTCTGTTGTCCCTTTCTCCTCCTGTCCCCAGTCCCTCCCAGCATCAGAGTATTTTCCAGTGAGTCAACTTTTCGCATCAGGTGGCCAAAGTACTGGAGTTTCAGCTTAACATTATTCCTTCCAAAGAAATTCCATGGCTGATCTTCAGAATGTACTGGTTGGATCTCCTTGCAGTCCAAGGGACTCTATAGAGTCTTCTCCAGCACCACAGTTCAAAAGCATCAATTCTTTGGCACTCAGCTTTCTTCACAGTCCAACTCTCACATCCATACATTACCACAGGAAAAACCATAGCCTTGTCTAGATGGACCTTTGTTGGCAAAGTAATGTCTATGATTTTCAATATGTATCTAGGTTGGTCATAACTTTCCTTCCAAGGAGTAAGCATCTTTTAATTTCATGGCTGCAGTCACCATCTGCAGTGATTTTGGAGCCCCCCCAAAATAAAGCCTGACACTGTTTCCACTGTTTCTCCATCTATTACCCATGAAGTCATGGGACCAGATGTCATGATCTTCGTTTTCTGAATGTTGAGCTTTAAGCCAACTTTTCACTCTCCACTTTCACTTTTATCAAGAGGCTTTTGAGTTCCTCTTCACTTTCTGCCATAAGTGTGGTGTCATCTGCATAGCTGAGATTATTGATATTTATCCCATAAATCTTGATTCCAGCTTGTGTTTCTTCCAATCCAGCGTTTCTCATGATGCACTCTGCATATAAGTTAAATAAAAAGGGTGACAATATACAGCCTTGGTGTTCTCCTTTTCCTACTTGGAACCAGTCTGTTATGTCTAGTTCTAACTGTTGCTTCCTGACCTACATACAGATTTCTCAAGAGGCAGGTCAGGTGGTCTGGTATTCCCATCTCTTTCAGAATTTTCCAGTTTATTATGATCCACACAGTCAAAGGCTTTGACATAGTCAGTAAAGCACAAGTAGATGTTTTTCTGGAACTGTCTTGCTTTTTCCATGATCCAGTGGATGTTGGCAATTTGATCTGCGGTTCCTCTACCTTTTCTAAAACCAGCTTGAACATCAGGAAGTTCATAGAACTTTTCAGCTTCAGTTTCTTCAGCATTATTCATTGGGACATAGACTTAGATTACTGTGATATTGAATGGTTTTCCGCAAAAAAGAACCAAGATCATTCCGTCATTTTTGACATTGCATCCAAGTACTGTATTTCAGACTCTTTTGTGACCATGATGGTTACTCCATTTATTCTAAGGGATTCCTGACCATAGTAGTAGATATAACAGTCATATGAGTTAAATTCACCCATTCCAGTCCATTTTAATTCACTGATTCCTAGAACATCGACATTCACTTTATTTATCTCCTGTTTGACCACTTCCAATTTACCCTTATTCATGGACCTGCCATTACAGGTTCCTATGCAATATTGCTCTTTACAGTATCGGACCTTGCTTCTATCACCAGTCAGATACACACACACACACACACACACACACACACACACACACACACACACACATTTATATATATATGGAGAGGGGCTTTTGCTTTTGCTTTGACTTCATCCCTTGTTTCCTTCTGGTATTATTTCTCCACTGATCTCCAGTAGCATATTGGGAACGTATCAACATGGGGAGTTCCCCTTTCAGCATCCAATCATTCTGCCTTTTCATACTGTTCATGGGGTTCTCAAGGCAAGAATACTGAAGTGGATTGCCATTCCCTTTCTAGTGGGCCACATGACTTCCATCCTGACTGCCCATCCTGAGTGGCCTCACACGGCATGGCTTAGTTGTATTGAATTAGACAAGGCTGTGGTCCGTGTGATCAGATTTGCTGCTGCTGCTGCTGCTGTTACTAGGTCACTTCAGTCATGTCCGACTCTGTGAGACCCCATAGATGGCAGCCCACCAGGCTCCCCCATCCCTGGGATTCTCCAGGCAAGAACACTGGAGTGGGTTGCCATTTCCTTCTCCAATGCATGAAAGTGAAAGTGAAGTCGCTCAGTCGTGTCTGACTCTTCGTGACCCCATGGACTTCAGCCTACCAGGCTCCTCCAGCCATTGGATTTTCTAGGCAAGTGTACTGGAGTGGGGTGCCATCACCTTCTCCGGTCAGATTGGCTAGTTTGTAATTATGGTTTCAGTGTGTCTGCCTTCAGATGTCCTCTTGCGACACCTATCATCTTACTTGGGTTTCTCTTACCTTGAACTTGGAGTATACTCTCTTCACAGGGGCCCCCAGCAAAGTGCAGCCACTCCTCCTTACCTTTGACTTGGGTTATCTTCTCACAGCCGCCCCTCCTGACCTTGACCATGGAGTAACTCCTTTCAAACTTCCTGTGCCCATACAGCCACCGCTCCTTGGACTTAGTTCTTTCTCTGTCTCAGTTATTCTACTGTTGGTTCCTTCCATGGTGTTGTTAATCTCTATTGTTACAATGATTATTACTGCTTGACTCTTCTTTATTTATTCTATATACATGGTAAACATGTTTATTTCTTCCTATTCCAGGCCTCCAGTGTATATCTCATCTTTTTGTTTATTTTGGTGGGTTTTTATCAGTTACCTTCACCAGCTGCATATTTATCTCCCATTTCATTCTCTCTCGATTATTGTGGTTTGGGTCCCCTTTTTGCAGGCTGGAAGGTTGTGGCTCCACTGTGTTGTGGAAACTGTCCTTTGTGGGTGGGATAGGACCAGTGACTTGTTAAGGGTTAATGCTTTGTGAAATGTGTGTCTGTGCAGTGGCAGGCGGATCTGTATCTCTTCTCTGAAGTGAAATGAATTGTCCATGGATTGTGCTTTGGGGTGTTTGTGGGTTTGCTATAGCTTCGTGCACCCACTTCTATAATATTCACAGTTGTGTTTCTCTTTTGCTAGAGGATAGCTATGGGTTCTCTTGTACTGAACTTGCTGGCTCGAGTGTGGAGATGGCTTTCCAAGTAGACATAGTAACTCTGTGTGTGTGTGTGTGTGTGTCCTTTAATGTTCAGAAGTAAGGAATTCAATGTTGATCTAAAGTTCTGGAGTCTATGTCCTGGCCTCTGGGTTTCTGTCCCCAGGTTACAGTAGCATCAAAAAGCCACATCCACACAACACAGAAGATAAAACCCCAGGTTAATGGTGACAAACTCTCCTCTTCCTAAAAGAATCAAAGGGATTCAAAGAGTTCCAGAGAGCAGAGAATAGGGAGGAGGGAGAAAGGCGTGTCTAGGAGGAGATAGGGGAGAGTTAAAAGGGGAGAGAACAGTCCAGGAAACAAAACCATAAGTGAAATCAGATCCTAAAGATTTTGTTCCTAAGGTTCCAACATTGCTAACAATTTTTCAAAAGCGAAAGTTAAGAACCAAGAATAAAATTTAGGCTCGTTTAAATAATGTAAAAAAAGAAAACAGGGTCCAAATTCATATATATATATATATATATATGCATATATATGCATATATATGCATATATATGAATTAATTTATGTATAATATATGAATGAATTTGGACCCTGTTTTCTTTTTTACACTATTTAAGATGGTAACATAACCCTGTATATGAGACAGCAAAAGAGACACTCATGTATAGAATAGTTTTTTGGACTCTGTGGGAGAGGGAGAGTGTGGGATGATTTGGTAGAATGACATTGAAACATGTATTATATCATATATGAAATTAGTCACCAGTCCAGGTTTGATGCAAGATACTGGATGCTTGAGGCTGGTGCACTAGGACGACCCAGAGTGATGGTATGGGGAGAGAGGACGGAGGAGGGTTCAGGATGGGGAACACATGTATACCTGTGGCGGATTCATGTTGATATATGGCAAAACTAATACAGCATTGTAAAGGTAAAAAATTAAATTAAATTAAATTAAAAAAATGAAAAATAGATTTTTTGAAAGGTAATGATAGTTAATAGAAATAAAAGTTTAGGGTATAATAAAGGACTAACATTGCTAAAATTTTAATATATCATATAAAATATATCTCAGAATTTCAAAGAAATTTTATGCTTTTTGATGTCAGTACAATACCAGATAATCCCTTTTTGAAGTGTGTACTTGTTGTCAAAGGCTACTGTTGTCCCTCAGTTCAACAGTTTCGGCATTAATTTCAGTCTTATTCGGTTGAACATGTCAATTCTGTGTTGGTTTATGCTTCTTTGTTTATATTTTTCTTTTTTATTTGAAAGTCTCTCCATTTCTGGTTTTCAACACGAAACAAGGGTGCCATAGCCTCTTATTCAAACTCACTTAATCAGTGTTTTGACAGTGAGGTGGGACACTGAAAACAAATGCCACAGGGATATGTGGGGGTGCTTGAGGTGGACTGATTACATTGGGCTTGCCACTGACCAATGTGACATGTCCTTCCTGGGTCCACCCTCCTCAGCTTCCAGGATGATACATGTGGGCAATGTCCCAAGTGGGCCCTGTGTTTCACGCACTTCCCAGCCAATCAGACACTTAGGTGCTCCGCAGAGACACTGACCATGATTGGCTCTGTGCTTTGTACTCTTCCCTAGCCAAAAATATCCGATGACTGGTTGGAGAACAAGGCACAGTCCTATGTGGGCCATGCCTCTTATGCAGCTCTTTGGTCTCAGCCACTCAGTTTGCTGCCTGTGCCAGAGTGCACAGTCTCAAGTGTACCATGTGTCTTTTCAGGGTAACTGACCCCAGGCTGTCATGATCCTGGCCTATGTGAACTGTCCATGAAGCCAGGAGTTCATTAGCAACTGTCAACAAACTTAGAGTAGGGGATGTCTCTGGGACCAAGATAACAGTAACCTATTTCCTTCTGCCTCTGGGAGTGGTACACATTCCTCTCTCCCTCCATGGAAGAAAGGGTCTTAAGTAGCAGCTATCTTGGTCTCCTTTGATATTTCCTAGTGCACAGTCCTCTGCTCGGTGAGTGTGCCATGGTTCAGTATGTGGCCTTATAGCCTTCTTGCAGGAAACCTCCTTTCTTAAATTTCTGTTTCTAGTGTTCCCATGGTTTGTGTTTCTATGTCACCTTAGGTCTGTCAGATTGTCCTCGGGGCACTAAAACCTGGTTCTAGCCATAGCATGTTTGATACATCACAGGCCTCCCTCCCAGGCCCCATGTATAGTGCACGGGAGCATCTGAACCACTTCTTGGCTAGTAATTGCACTTATTGGCACAATCTGTGTTTTTTGCTTTTTGTTTTTTGTTTTTCACCTGGTTTTGTTTCTTCCACCACTGACATCTATGAGAGAATATTTCTTATTTTGTGTAAATTTCTCCTCCTTTATGACTCTCTTTCCAGGACGTATCTCGATCCCTAATATCTTTTCTACCCTCACATATATTATTTTGTTCTACCTCGTTTTTAAGAGACTAGTTTTCCTTTCTCGGTTTCTAGGGCCCATCAACATTGTTCACAAATTGATTTCTGGAAGCTGCAGTCGATCCTTTGATGGATTTGTATGGGGAAAGTGGACTGTGCCTCCTATTACTCTAACATTATGAGAACCGAACACAACCCTGGGAGATCAATTTTATTAACTGAAATCTTGTTATTGTTCAGTCACAACGCCATTTCTGACTCTTTTTGACACCTTGAGTGCCACATACAAGGTCTGTCTCTCTCACCATTACCCAGGGTCTGCCTGAGATTATGTCCATTGAATGGGTGAAACTATATAACCATCTCCTTCTCTCTCACCCATGTCTCCTCTTGATTTGGTTGTTTGCTAAGAATCAGGATCTTTTCTAGTAAGTCAGTTCTTTGCTTAGGTGATCAAACCTTGGGGGACTCAGCTTCAGCATCAGTGATTCTATGGCCTCTTCAGAGTTGAGTTCCTTTATGTTTGACTGACTTGATCTCCTTGCAATCCAATGGACACACACAAGTCATCCCCAGAAGAGCAGTTTGGTGTTCTCACATCTGTACATGTCTACTGGAAAGACCATAAATGTGACTTTATGTGTCTCCATTGGTCTAGTCATATCTTCACTTTTTAACATGCTCTCTAAATTTGTGAGAGCTTTTCTTCCAGGAAGCAATTTTCTAATTTTATAGCCACCATCCCCATGCTGAATCGTGAGCCCAAAATTGGCAGTGAATTTAGAGCCACAAAAGAGGAAAACTATCACTGCTTCTGCATTTTCTATTTCTATTTTCCATGAAAAGCTGGGACCACATGTCATGACCTTACTTTCTGTAATACTGAAAATTCAAATATATTGTGTGCCCTATGTCTTCCTATCAACATTGAGGATTACTGTATTCTTGTACCTTAGTTTTCCCTATATGTTTTGAATACCAAAGTATTTTCTAAGAGTATTCTAAGACAATACTTACTCATTATATATTATACTGCTGGTTTTAAGTTTCCTGCTGGAACATTTGTGCCATGCTTCTGTGACAACTGAAATGTTGACAAAATACACAACCTATAATATATTTCTCCATTAGCATAATATATTGAGCCTGTTCATGTTATCTAATTAGATTTTCTCTAATATGGCAACTACAAAAATACAGAGGAGGACAAGAAACAAGAGCTAGGATGTGGAGGGGAGCAGGAAACTGAACCCTTGTGGCATGAAGCAAGACAAATTTTAATCATCAATGATTTCTCTTGAAATATTTGGTACCAGAAGGTTAAAGTAATGAAATAAAATTTTACATACTTAATGATGGAGAAGTGACTTTGATGTACACGTCATATAATTTCAGTGTTCAGCTAGCCAGAAGAACCTGACTCTGATCTATGCACAGTGAACTGGGCATGTTTTACTAATTAACTGGGTAGCTGTTATCCCAAATCCAGCTAGTTGACCATTGTGCATGTGGTTCCAACATGTTCCTATGTTACTACAGACTTGAATGAATAAAATTGTATGCAACGTGAGGAGAGCAACAACTTTCTTTGAACAATATCTCTAAGTAAATGAGAGTTGAGATTTTATGGGCTCAATGTGTCCTCATAAGTATGAACCCATCTCTTATTACAGAAAGAATAGTAGAAGATGAGCTAGATTAAAGGAGAGCCTTTCAGTAACAGGATCTGAATTATTCAGCCAGAAAGATATTATGTAATGTTGGGGCTCCAAAGCAATTCATTTAAGATCTTGGAAGCAAGCAAAGAGTTTGGCTACCTAAATAAAGTTGCCTAAAATTATCTTTTGACATATATACTTATATACACATGTGTATATGTGTGCGTGTGTGTGTGTAGTAAACAAAAGTACAATGGCTTTTAATTCCTGTTAGATATAACAGCAATGGAAAAAAAAAAATAAAACTCAAATGTAGAATGATTCTAAAGTCTACTTCAGTTATTGAATATATGTAAGTGGAAATATTTCAAAATAGGTTTTCTTGACTGTATGTAAATTATGAGGACTCTTTATATCACTCCTGTCTCTCCTTTTAATAAATATATACCAAATTTCAAATGTTTGTCCAGTTTTAATGACAAAAATAGACAAGAATAGAAATATATATATATATATATACACACACACACACACACACACACACACACACAAACCTGGATATTTATGCATATATGTATATACGAACAACTATATAAAATATATATGTTTCCATAAATAAAATATTGATATCAAGCTTAGATTTCAGAATTATTTCCAACTCCATGCTCCATCTCAATGGGAAATAGCCAAAGTTGTTACGTACTTAAACACTCCAATAGCTCGGAAACATGAAAATGAAATCAAACCTGAAACAGATTTTCAGTCACATTTATGATCAAGGTCTAAGTCCAATTCTATATTTCCTTTCTTGTTGTAAGCACACACTTCTTAAGATTGAAAAGTATGAAAATTGAGAGAGAGAGGTAAGATATTGTAGACCTCCTTGTGCTTCAAGAGTAATTTTAATCAGAGAAGCTAGAAAAGCCAGAAACTAAGGAAAATAATCAAGTGATAGAGAATAATAATGATTTAGCCATTAAGCAAAGTCAAAGTTATTCTGTTCCTCCTCAAAGGCCACAGATAACATTCTGAGCAATATCATATGAAGTTTTAGGGATGGTAAAGCCCCAACCAGGCTGAAATTTAAGTACATAGACCACAGAGTAGTTGGAACCAGACGGTTTATGATGTGGACTCCTAATATCCTCAGTAGCATGTCATTAGTAGAATGTCCCAAAACTGATCACAGACCCCATGTCCCACCTTCATTCTGTCATTAAAATCTTTCTCTTGAAAGTATTTGGGGATTTGGGTCTTTGATGTACCAGCTGCTAGGACACCTTGCTCGGCCCTACAATTAACACGTGTTTTCACTGAAATCCACAGTCAGTTGATTGATTTTATTGCACAGTAGCGAGTAAACCCAAGTTTGCTTGGATAAAAGCACTGAATATTAAGAATGTGTGTACAGAAGGGTGATAAATGACTTTTATTTCAGAAACCAAGTAGATTTATTGATGTGAATTGTCTGTATAAAAATTCTTTAAGATGATGATTTTCAAGCTTCATGATTTGGGTACTATTTCTGTAAGCAGTCTGTATTTTAAGTTGATGCTGAAGTAAACACTGGTTGAACATTACCCTTCAATTGCTAAGAGAACAGTAACTTAGTGATGTCACAGATTACTGACTTTGAGAACCACTGTGATGGTCTAGAATGTTTCTCTCTGTAGGACAGACAAGTGGCATTGGAAGTTGAAGACTGTTCAGTGCATTTCAGCCGCTCAGGAGTGTCCGAATATCTGTGACCCCATGAATTGCAGCATGCCAGGCCTCCCTGTCCATCACCAACTCCCGGAGTTTACTCAGACCCACGTCCATAGAGTCAGTGATGCCATCCAGCCATCTAATCCTCTGTCGTCCCTTTCTCCTCCTGTCCCCAATCCCTCCTAGCATTAGAGTATTTTCCAATGAGTCAACACTTCACATGAGGTGGCCAAAGTGCTGGAGTTTCAGCTTTAGCATTATTTCTTCCAAAGAAATCCCAGGGCTGATCTTCTTCAGAATTGACTGGTTGGATGTCCTTGCAGTCGAAGGGACTCTAAAGAGTCTTCTCCAACACCACAGTTCAAAAGCATCAATTGTTCAACACTCAGCCTTCTTCACAGTCCAACTCTCACATCTGTACATGACCACTGGAAAAACCATAGGCTTGACTAGATGGACTTTGTTAGCAAAGCTATGTCTCTGCTTTTCAATATGCTATCTAGGTTGGTTATAACTTTCCTTCCAAGGAGTAAGCGTCTTTTAATTTCATGGCTTCAGTCACCATATGTAGTGATTTTGGAGTCCAAAAAAGTAAAGTTTAACACTGTCTCCACTGTTTTCCCATCTATTTCCCATGAAGTGATGGGACCAGATGCCATGATCTTCATTTTCTGAATGTTGTGCGTCAGGCTGACTTTTTCAGTCTCCACTTTCACTTTCATCAAGAGGCTTTTGAGTTCCTCTTCACTTTCTGCCATAAGGGTGGTGTCATCTGCATATCTGAAGTTATTGATATTTCTCCCAGAAATCTTGATTCCAGCTTGTGCTTCTTCAACCCAGCATTTCTCATGATGTACTATGCATATAAGTTAAATAAGCAGGGTGACAAAGTACAGCCTTTAAGTGTGTAAAATCAAACAAATGAGAAAATTATCTAAATAAAGATTTCTCTGAGATGGTACATATTTCTTCAGAAATTCAAAATGGATCTCCTAAGAATGAATCAACTGGTTCAGAAACCTCCATTAGATCTACTTTGTATGAGTATACTCTTACTGGGGACTCGGTTTTGAGGTCTGTTATAGACGAATATGCTTTTCAGGCTTTGTCTGAGGAACTTGTGATAAAAAGGCCACGCTATACTTTCTGCCTCTGAAACAGATGAGCTGAATAATTTTCTTTCATTCACATTTCTACAAAAACATTGGAGTTGAAAGTGATCAATTTGAATCTATTTGACAGGATGAGAGTAGCACTTGCATAGTGATCAATGAAGAACTCTTTAAGAAAGAAGTCTTGGAAAGAAAGGGGTATTTCAGAATATTTGAAAACAAAAGTATAAAAAGTTTAATTTTACAGTTTAACTTTATGGGTTTAGTATAAGGTGACAAACTTTTCAAAGATCTGCTTCGTTATCTTACTTTCTGGAAGAAGAAAACAACATCTGTCTTTAGACCAAGATATTCCAAAATTTTCACTTATTGACAAAATATAAGATTAAATTATGTGACCCAGAAAGCATGATCACTTATGTAGCTAAAATGGAATTTAAAATTGAGATAATATTTTGTTAAGGATTCTTGCATCTATGTTCATCAGTGATATTGCCCTGCAGTTTTCTTTTTTTGTGGCATCTTTGTCAGGTTTTGGTATTAGGTTCATGGTGGCCTCATAGAATGAGTTTGGAAGTTTAACTTCTTATGCAATTTTATGGAAGAGTTTAAGTAGGATAGGTGTTAGCTATTCTCTAAATTTTTGGTAGAATTCAGCTGTGAATTCTGGACCTGGGCTTTTGTTTGCTGGAAGTTTTCTGATTACAGTTTCAATTTCTGTGGTTGTGATGTGTCTGTTAAGATTTTGCACTGAGTTTCAGCTATAAGTTTATGTAAAGGTAGGACGAGTTCAATATAATACTAAATCCAAATGCTACAGTAACCTGTAATTCCTCAAATCCTCTCAATTGTCTTAAAGTCATAAGTAGGGAAGATTTAGCATAGGTTTAACTCTCTCAGGGCCTATGGCCATAGCTCCTTCTGATATGATAAGGCCCAGGTATTTAACCAATTATTGGCAAAGCTGAGCCTTTTATCTTGATGCCTTGTAACCACAGCCTACCAGAAAGTTTAAGAAATCTCTGAGGCCTCTGAAAAAAAGTTTCCTCTGTCTCAACACAGAAAAAAAAAAAAAAAAATATATATATATATATATATATAATTTACATATTGTAACACCACTGCTTCAGAGCTATTAAAGTTTTGTGGATCCCGTGACAAACTTTGTCCAAATAAGGGAGGACTGTCCTGAAATCCCTGGGGCAAAACTGCCCAGGTTAACTGAGAAGGTGGTCACATAAGGTCTTCAAAGGAAAATAGAAATTGACTTTTTCTGCCAAAGGCACACAATACAAGGCATCTTAGAAATAAATTACTGAGAAATATTTGGTTTGTTCAGGAATTTCAGACAAAAGAGTATAAGGATTAGGCAACATAGGGTGTAAAGAAACTACAGCCTCATTTATTATTCTAAATCTTGAACTAGGCTCTATTTATCATTTGATTTCTTTATACCCAAAATAGGAAAGTTGCATGGACTGTTAAAGGGAATTAATAGTCCCTGGTTCTTTAAATATTTGATGTTAGGTTTTAACCCTTCCTTAACCTCAAGTTTCAGTAGATACTGCTTCTTATGTGGAAATAAGTACGGGTCTTTGAGCTTGACAACTACAGCAATAGCTTTTTTGCTCGACACACAGATTCTCCATTGGCCGATAGTCTAGGATTTAGATTAGTTCAAGTAAAGGGAGAGAAAGGGAGGGCTCCATATTCATGAAAACAGAGGCATGGACCTTGCTCAGTATCAGATCAGATCAGTCAATCAGTCGTGTCCGACTCTTTGCGACCCCATGAATTGCAGCATGCCAGGCATCCCTGTCCATCACCAACTCTTGGAGTTCACTGAGACTCACATCCATCGAGTCAGTGATGCCATCCAGCCATCTCATCCTCTATCGTCATCTTCTTCTCCTGCCCCCAATCCCTCCCAGCATCAGAGTCTTTTCCAATGAGTCAACTCTTCATATCAGGTGGCCATACTACTGGAGTTTCAGCTTTAGCATCATTTCTTCCAAAGAAATCCCAGGGCTGATCTCCTTCATAATGGACTTGTATATGCAGAGTACATCATGAGAAATGCTGGAATGGAAGAAACACAAACTGGTATCAAGATTGCCAGGAGAAATATCAATAACCTCAGATATGCAGATGACACCACCCTTATGGCAGAAAGTGAAGAGGAACTCAAAAGCGTCTTAATGAGAGTGAAAGTGGAGAGTGAAAAAGTTGGCTTAAAGCTAAACATTCAGAAAACGAAGATCATGGCATCCGGTCCCACCACTTCATGGGAAATAGAAGGGGAAACAGTGGAAAGAGCATAAAACTTTATTTTTCTGGGCTCCAAAATCACTGTAGATGGTGACTGCAGCCATGAAATTAAAAGATGCTTACTCCTTGAAAGGAAAACTATGACCAACCTAGATGGCATATTGAAAAGCAGCGACATTACTTTGCCAACAAAGATTCGTCTAGTCAAGGCTATGGTTTTTCCTGTGGTCATGTATGGATGTGAGAGTTGGACTGTGAAGAAGGCTGAGCACCAAAGAATTGATGCTTTTGAACTGTGGTATTGGAGAAGACTCTTGAGAGTCCCTTGGACTGCAAGGAGATCCCAAAAGTGGTGAGGGAGATTCTGACATGATCAGAAACTGTTGTGAAAATAGAACAGATTTCCAGTTACAAGGTAATGAATAACTGAAATAATACCTTTTGGCTCATCCAGACAGCCCCATTATGAAAGTGGATTGGGAAGAAAGTGGGCCAGGGGCTTCAGTAAGCACAGAGTAAGTTGCCCCTGTATCTAAACGGAAATCTATGGAATGGACCCCCACAATTATTAATATCTGGGGTTCCTCAGGTGTAATTAGGTTCAGAACTTGTGTAGGGACCCGCGGGCACCTTCAGTCCTGATTGTCTTGAGAGTCTGACTCCAGAGACCTACAACTCTATGGGCAGTCTCTCTTCCAGTGTGGTCCTTTGCAGACCGGACATGGAGCCGAGGCAGCTTAGATACCTGAGGGGAATCCCGTTTGAAATGTCCCTCCTTTCCACAGCAGTATCAAGCCCATCCCTTTTCACCTGGGTCCCTCTGAGCCTTTTTATCAGGCTGTTTAAGAATGTTTGTCATAGTGGTTGTGAAGGCTTCTGCATTTTCCTTTGTCTTTTTCTGCCTTTCTTTATTTTCCTCATATTCCTTGCCATAAAAAAACTGTCTGAGGCAGTTGTAACAGAGTATCTAAAGACTTATTTGGTCCACACACCTGTATTAATAGCTTATAGCAAATATTTGGAGCAGACTGGGATAGAAATCTATCTTTTAAGATCACTTTTCCCTGTTCCTTTTAGAAACAGTGTAATTGTAAAACAGTGTTAAACTTAGGAGACCTTCCAACTGGCCACCGTTCACCACCCTCCAATGGATACCGTGGCCATGCAGTATCACATAGGAAGACTAGGTGTGTCTTCTTTAAGCCCTGGGGATCAAATCTATCCCAGTTTTGCAGGATACAGTGCAAAGGAGTGAGTCTGGAATTTTTAGTTCCCATCTGTAAGAGATAGAAAAAGCAACCAGCACCATCTTTCTATTGGAGGCGTCCTTCCCTGCTCAAGATGGGGCTGTAGACAGATTGTAGACAAAAACTTTTCTTTCCCGGTCAGACTTAATCTGTTCCTACAGATTCAGGCACTGTACATGTCCTTCCCAGGTTCTACCACCAAGACAGGGTAGGAATCTACCAGGTGTAGACCTGATGGCATCCCTACCTGACATCCAGCTCCTCACCATTAAAACCTTGCTTGCCTCTGATGCCACCAAGAGTGGAATCAGCATAACCTTCTGGAATGCCTCCCAAGCTAAGAGCACTGGGGAAAACATTAGTCACCTAAGTGCCTGTGTACAACCCTGAGTATGTTCCTGACTACGATAAGACTGATACTAACATAAAACTGAGATGTTCATTCCAAGCATCACCACACTAATAAAAGAGTCATCTCTGGTCCACTAAGAGCCAACATTACCAAAGGGGGAAGATTGCAATACCAATCTGAGTAACCTTTAACTTCAGAGATGCTCTTGGAGCTGGGCCTCTATCTAGCTTTCAAACTTTCAATTCCTAGTAAGGCCAGGCACTTTCCTGATTACTGATCCAAGTTTGGGACCTAAGCCACAGTACACAGTAACAATGTAGATCAGAAGTCCCTTGAAGGTCAATGATCCGATAGATTAGGTTAGTACTTCTTATTCCCAAGGAATTATGAAATGGTCAAAGAGAACAAAAAGTTTGACTGAAAAAGGAGAGTTCAGTCCACACACTATGCCCATTTCTGGTTGGTTTGCAAAAGAGACATCGTGTGCCTCTTGGCATTGGCAGGTCGGTATAAACCCCCAACAGGTTTCTGCCATAAGCCCTATGAGATCACTGTGGAACTGCAGAGGAGGGCTCTTCACTTGCTTTGTGCAGGGTGTTTCATTCATTCACACAAGCACACTGTAGAACTAGTAAAGTAGGGTAGAAAAAGTGTTCGCTAGAAGAACAAAGAACTAGAGCTCCAAGCATCTTTATCTTGCCCTGAAGGATCCCGGATGAGCCCCCAAGATGAAATGTTTTTGCTGAATGAAAAGACGCTGGGATTCTTGGCTTCTGGAGGAGAAAAATTCAATCTGGAGCCACAGACAAGGCTTGATCACTAAGAGCTTTGTGTAATAAAGTTTTATTAAAGTATAAAGGAGATAGATAAAGCTTCTGACAAAGGCATCAGAAGGGGGCAGTTGGATGTTATATAGTCACTAGCCATCTGTTAATGAAAGAAATGAATGTCTTAAAACTCAGAATGGCACCAGGCCCCTTGCCCATAAGATGCATTTTGGGGTAATCTTGGCACAAGAAGATTCATCCCAGGCCATAAAATGATTAACTTGAATCTTGTAGGACAGATTACCATACAAATAGTTTCATTTACATTTATTAGGGAAAACAATATCTGAGTATAACATACTGGTTTGTCAAGTTCTTAGCCATTAAGCGGAATCGACTTGAGGACAGAGTTTGGGGTAAATGCATACTACATTAGCATAGCTTAAGACAAACATTTCCATAAGAAAAATGCATTCATTATCTCAAGGTTTTAGAATAGTCAACTTCAGGTGAAACAAGGTGTCATTATGGCAACACAATATTTTAAGAAAAACCTCCTTTTAAATTTGTATAGAGAAGTAGAAAAAAAAAAAACTCTCTAATTTGTTTCCTCTTGTCACTTAATAGAGAAAAAAATATAGTACACTTGCAGGATATTTCCTCCGTTTTGAGACCCCTGGCCTTCCTATTAACCTCTCAAGTGCTGACACTCGAGAACATCAGGCCCAAATTTATGCTCAGAGAACCATGAAACCATAGTAAGAGATTGAGGAGATTAAAAAAGTAACATAGATAAATGGCAAATAAATAAATAAATAAATAAATACAAAATCAAAGTCACCACAAGCAATAAACACCACAGAGAAGATAACAGATTCATAAACAGAACCAATAAAGTAAATCTCAAGGCAAAAAACAACACTAGAGCAGAGTGTCAACTCAAGAATAAAGAAAGCAAATCTGACAAGATCAGATACAGCCCCCACAGAATAACAGAAATTTACAGAATATAGAAGTGCATACCTGTTTTAAAAAATAAAGAGACACAACAGCAACAAAAGACACAGAAAATAGGAAACCAAAGTGAAAGTAGAAATACCTATACAAAAGAAAAAAAAAAAAAAAAGTTGAAATAATCTTAAAAGACCAAATCAATGTGTAGTAACAAAGAAGCCTACAACTGAGAAAAATAGTCCAGCAACAACACACAATTCAATGCATCAAAAGAATAATACGTATTTCCTAGTGTTCCATCTGTCAGTGTCCTAGTCCCCAGAATAAACCAGAGGACAATTACACTTCTTTGGGAAGTGCTCCAAAGATGGAGAAAACTGGACTCTGAATCTCTCTAAGGACAGCATAGACTCAAAACTGCTATAATTCTCGTGCATTCTTACAGCTTCCTGAGCCTGGGCATCATCTTTCATTTGACCTCTTTTCATTTTTTGATGTATTCCACAGATACAGGGTCTCTGTCATAAATCACATGTATTTAATCTGCAGCATGCACAACTGGTTGGAACATTTCCAGTCCTCTTCCTTAATGTCTCTGTCCCTAGGTCTCAGGTGTAATTTTCATCCTTCCTCACATGTGGTCACAAAAGAAGTCTGCTCTGAGAAACTTGTGGAACAGTGGGGTCTGTCTTGATAAGCACAGGTTGTGGTATGTCTGCTTGGAATGCTGGAACCCTGGTGGTGCCAACTATGAATAGGAGCCAGCAGCCATGGGCAGAAGATATTTGGCCTTAATGGTATCCTTTTCTAGCCTGTGTTTGCAGGAGCATGAGTGGTACTTCTGGCTGGTCTTCCTCTATTGCCTTGTAGTAGGTGTTAACATGTGGGAAGAGGAGTGGCTACAAAGGTATTTCTACCTCCTGTGAGTGAAAATGCAGTAAGGTCCTCCCTCTTTGGCAGTTTGGTAATTCTCAAAAGGCATTCCCTGCTACACAACTACTCATACATGCTCCATCATGCCATCTCCACATAGTCAACAGCAGTCCTCTCCCAGGATGGCTCTCTAAATCCCATGTTCCAGCTTCCAGATCCATGCACACTGTTTGAGCTGAATTACAGTTTGGGCCATATAGGGCCACGACACACATTGTCTGTGTAACTCTCGCTCTATGCAAATGATATTTCATTAGTTGTTTTACCTTGCTTCCTTTCAGTCAAAGTAATTTACCCTTTGCTGAAGGGGTTTGCCTCATTCTGGAAATATCTTCCCTGCTTTTTTGTTTCCCACCCCAAGTCATAGGTTTTGTCTTGCTTCCTCTTATCCTCCTTCTCCCATCTTAATTCCTTCCAACCCAGGAATGTATGAAGCCCACATGGGACACTCTGGTAACCAGGGTCTTCTGCTAGTATTTATCTAATGCTCTGGGAAAACTATTGACCATGCAGAAGTATTATTTGTTATCCATACATTGAGAGAGGTGCATTTCACATACTTCTATATTTCTGCCTTCTTTGAACTTCTCAGTTTTGTTTGTTTGTTTGTTTGTTTTCCTGGAAAGCTCTATTATTCTTTTTTCCTTGACAGCAAAACAAGAAACATTAGTGGACATGAATTAATCTGTTTGACGGGACGTTGCTTGTGTACACAAGTAACTGGTACTACTTTGACTTCCAACATGAAGTCAAGCATATTTGTTGTTGTTTTGTTTGTTTTTCCCCTTGGAAATTTCCCTTAATGAGGAATTGTTATCAGCCTGAAGAAATGCAGAAATTTCCATATAAAATATAATAGACTAATTGGGCTCGAAAAGTCAGCACTTGAATATATCTAGCTATTTTTTGAACGTTCCTGACATTTTCTTAGAGTCCAGATGTCTGATTTTGAATCACAAAGCTTAACTCTATTCAGTGAGTGTCAAAGGTCAGAGATTGCCATGGGCAAAATTCCTGTAGAATAAGATGCCAAGTTCATAGGAAATTACCAGTTGGTACTTGACTACTTGATAAAGAGAGAAAACAACAGAAACAATGACCTAAAAAACAAACAAACAAACAAAAATAAACAAACATGGGAATGTGTAGTTAGTGATTCAGTCATAAGAGGTACACATGAATTGATGTTTGGATCATAGAAAAATCAAGGGGATAGGATACAATCATCAATATGTGCTTAATTGTCTCTACTAATGACTTGGACACTGTAAATCACACACAAACCATGAAAAAGAAAAGTAATTTTGGAAAATTCTTAGAGATAAGAATACCAGAATTCCTTACCTGTCTCTTGGGAAACGTGTATGCTATTAAACTTGCAACAGTTAGAACTGGACATGGGACAATGAACTGATTCAAAATTGGAAAAGGAATAAGTCCAATCTATCTATTGTTGCCCTGCTTATTTGATTTTTGTGCAGAGAAAATCATAAGAAGATAAAATCCTTGAGATGAAGCTCAAGCTAGAAACAAAAATTATGTGGGAAATATGAATAAACTTAGTTATCCCGATGACAAAACACAAATGACAGGAAAACAATAGGGATTAAGGCGCCTCTTAATGAAGGTATTATCTGTTTCAAGTATAGACATCTGAAATGAGATAGTCCTACATAAAAGGTGAAATTCATAGTTTACCATATGAAAATCTAGATACAGATTTCAGAATGTGAAATAGAAAATTCTCTATTATTCACATATATAAATCTGGGGAAAATTTTTCCAACTTGAAACATGGAATTCTCTGTATATCCCACATGAAAGTATAGATATAATATTTTATGCATAAAATGTGGAATTTTTCACATTAGAGTTATGAAAAACTGGATGCAGAGTCTTTGACAAGAAATATGAAAATGTCTATTTCACATATCAAAATATGGTCACAGTTTTTCTCACATGAAATATGGATTTTTTTTTCATATTTCTCATTTGAAAATCATTGTGCTGTCTTTCCTTCATGAAATATTGAATACTGTCGATTTAATATTTCAACAACATGCATTCATTTTCCTACAAGAAATATAGAATTTGCCAACCGATTCTCATGCTTGAGCTCTGAAAGTCTCTATATTTCCATCAATAAAGATTGAATGAAGGTCTTTTCATATGAGACTTGGAATTCTCTGTATTTCACAGTTGAAAATCTGGGCAGAAATGTTCTTAAATGAAATATGAAATCTCAATTATTCACACATGAAACTTTTTTCCAGATTTGTACACATGAAACCAATATGCAGGTCAGGAAGCAACAGTAAGAACTGGACATGGAACAACAGACTGGTTCCAAATAGGAAAAGGAGTACATCAACACTGTATATTGTCACCCTGCTTTTTTAAATTATATGCAGAGTACATCATGAGAAACGATGGGCTGGAAGAAGAACAAGCTGCAATCAAGATTACTTGGAGAAATATCAATAACCTCAGCTATGCAGATGACACCACCCTTATGGCAGAAAGTGAAGAGGAACTCAAAAGCCTCTTGATGAAAGTGAAAGTGGAGAGTGAAAAAGTTGGCTTAAAGCTCAACATTCAGAAAACGAAGATCATAGCATCTGGTCCCATCAATTCATGGTAAATGGATGGGGAAACAGTGTCAGACTTTATTTTCCTGGGCTCCAAAATCACTTCAGATGGTGACTTTAGCCATGAAATTAAGACACTCACTCCCTGGAAAAAAAGTTATGACCAATCTAGATAGCATATTGAAAAGCAGAGACATTACTTTGACAACAAAGGTCTGTCTAGTCAAAGCTATGGTTTTTCCAGTGGTCATGTATGGATATGAGAGTTGGACTGTGAAGAAAGCAGAGTGCCAAAGAACTGATGCTTTTGAACTGGAGTGTTGGAGAAGACTCTTGAGAGTCCATTGGATTGCAAGGAGATCCAACCAGTCCATTCTAAAGGAGTCAGCCCTGGGATTTCCTTGGAACGAATGATGCTAAAGCTGAAACTCCAGTACTTTGGCCACCTCGTGTGAAGAGTTGACTCATTGGAAAAGACTCTGATCCTGGGAGGGATTGCGGGCAGGAGCAGAAGGGGGCGACAGAGGATGAGATGGCTGGATGGCATCACCGACTCAATGGACGTGAGTTTGTGTGAACTCTGGGAGATAGCGATAGACAAG
The DNA here is from genome assembly GCA_902825105.1 of Syncerus caffer. Taxonomy (NCBI): domain Eukaryota; kingdom Metazoa; phylum Chordata; class Mammalia; order Artiodactyla; family Bovidae; genus Syncerus; species Syncerus caffer. The sequence goes on along the minus strand of CADEAB010000073.1, from coordinate 187,283 downwards.
GGGGCCAGGCATGCTGAGATTCATGGGGTCACAGAGTGGGACACGACTGAGCAACTGAACTGAACTGAACTATACACATGAAGTAGAGAATTTTCAATGAATCAGAAATTGATATCTGAGCTAAAACGTCAAACATGTACAGCTATATTTCATGTATTTTCTGAATGACATATAGAGTTATATGTATTTATTTGAAGAATGTCTGGGTAAAGATTTCCTTAAATGAAAGAGGAAATTAGTGTATTTTACACATGCAAAATCAAAACACTTATGATTATACAGTGGAAGTGATAAATAGATTCAGGGGATTGTATCTGATAGACAGAGTTTCTGAAGACCTATGGTTGGAGGTTTGTGACATTGTACAGGAATCAGTGATCAAGACCATTCCCATGAAAAAGAAATGCAAATTGGCAAAGTGATGAGGCCTTACAAAGAGCTGAGAAGAGCAAAGAAGCTAAACAAAAAAGGGAAAAGGAAAACTATACATATTTGAATGCATAGTCCCAAAGAATATAAAGGAGAGATAAAACCTCCCTCAGTTATCAATGTCAATAAATAGAGGAAATTAATAGAATGGGAAAACCTACAGATCTCTTCAAGAAAATCAGAAATACAAAGGGAAAATTTCATGCAAAGAGGGGCACAATAAAGGACAGAAATTTTAAGGATGTAGCAGAAGCTATTAAGAAAAGATGGGAAAAATACACACATGAACTAAGCACAAAAGATCTTCATGATCCAGTTAATCACGATGGTGTGATCACTGACCTAGAGACAGACATCCTGGAATGTAAAGTCAAGTGGGACTTTAGAAGCATAACTGCAAACAAATCTCGGGGAGGTGGTTGAATTCAGTTGAGCTTTTCCAGTTCTAAAAGATGATGCTGTGAATGTGCTGCCCTGAATAGGCCAGAAAGTTTTTAAGAGGACTGGAAATGATCAGTTTTCATTCCAACCACAATAAAAGGCAATCCAAAGAATGTGCAAACTACCATTTAACTGCACTTATATCACACACTCGCAAAGTACTGCTCAAAATTCCCAAATCCAGGCTTCAGGAAAATGTGAATCATGACCTTCCAGATGTTCAAGCTGGATCTAGAAAGGGCAGAAGAACCGGAGATCAAATTGCCAACACCCATTGAGTCATCAAAAAAGCAAGAGAACACCAGGGAAGCCTCCACTCTTATTTGACTATTCCAAAGACTTGTTTGTGTAGATCATAGCAAAACGTTTAAAGTTCTTCAAAACATGGGACTACTAGAGTATGTTACATGCATCCTGAGAAATCTGTATTCAAGTCAAGAAGCAACAGTCAGAAAAGGATATGGAACAACAGACTGGTTCCGAGTTGGGAAAGGAGTATTTCAAGGCTGTATTGTCAATCTCTTTATTGAACTTACATAAAAAGTTCATCTTACAAAAGGCCACACTGGATGAAACAGGGTTTGCAATCAAGGTTGCTGGGAGAAATATCAATAACATCAGATATGCAGATAACACAATTAATGTAGCAGAACATGGAAAGAACTACAGACCTTTATGAGGAAAGTAAAAAAGGAGAGTGATTTAGGTGCCTGAAAATTCAACATTCAAAGTGAGATTTGTGGCATTCGGTCCCATGATTTCATGGCATAAAGATGGGCAAACAATGGAAACAATGAGAAACTTTATTTGGCGGGGGGAGGGGAGTGGGGGTGGGGGTGGGGGTGGGGTGTGAGGGGGGGTGTTTCCAAAATCACTGAAGATGGTGACTCTGTTCATGAAATTAAAATATACCTTCTTCTCAGAATAAAAGTTATAACCAAGCTAGACAACATATTATAAATCAGACAAAGGTCTGTCCAGTCAAAACTATGTACAGATATGAGAATTAGACATAAATAAACTTGGCCTCCAAAAAATCGATGCTATTGATAGGTGGTGTTGGAGAAATGCCTAAAAGTCCCTTGGACTGCAAGGGGGATGAGAGGGGTAAATTCTAAAGCAAATCAGTTCAGAATATTGACTGGAAGGGCTGATACTGAAACTGGATCTTGGATATTTTGGCCACCTGAAGTGAAGGAGCGACACACTGGGAAAGAGCCTGATGCTGAGAAAGATTGAAGGCTGGAAGAGAGGGTGAAGACAGAAGATGAAATGTTTGGCAGCATCATTGAGTCGATTGTTAAGGGTTTGAGCATGCTTTATGAGTTGGTAATGGACAGGGAAGCCTGGCATGCTGCAATCCATGGGGTCAGAAAGAGTTGGACAGGACTAAGTGACTTAATGGTACTCACCATACCTACTTAGGTACTCAGCAAAATGAAAGTGGTAAAGAACTCTCTTACCCATCAATTGATAATCATCACAAATTCCTAATGCCCCCTAAATTTTTTTGCTGCTTCCTCAGACATTCAGCAAGGATTCCCATTATTTCTAATATAGATTCAGTCAGTTCAGTTCAGTCGCTCAGTCATGTTCAACTCTTTGCAACCCCATGAATCACAGGACACCAGGCCTCCCTGTTCTATACCTATGCAGAGCAGCACATTCACAGCATCATCTTTTAGAATTGAAAGAGCTCAACTGAATTCCACCACCTCCCTGAGCTTTGTTTGTAGTTATGCTTCTAAAGTCCCACTTGACTTCACATTCCAAGATGTCTGGCTCTAGGTGAGTGATCATATCATCGTGCGTAACTGGGTCATGAACACCATCTCCTGGACTTCACTCAGACTCACGTCCATCGAGTCAGTGATGCCATCCAGCCATCTCATCCTCTATTTTCCTCTTCTCCTCCTGCCCCCAATCCCTTCCAGCATCAGAGTCTTTTCCAATGAGTCAACTCTTAGCATCAGGTGGCCAAAGTACTGGAGTTTCAGCTTTAGCATCATTCCTTCCAAAGAAATCCCAGGGCTGATATCCTTCAGAATTGACTGGTTGGGTCTCCTTGCCATCCAAGGGACTCTCTAGAGTCTTCTCCAACACCACAGTCTGTTGAAAAACATCAATTCTTTGGCGCTCAGCTTTCTTCACAGTCCAACTCTCAGATCCATATATGACCACTGGAAAAACCATAGCCTTGAGGGTGGTATGGAATGCAGTAACTTCAAGTCTGAGACAAGGGACTTGGCTTCCCAGGCCAGCCCCATTGACTATGGCAGTGATAGACCCTCTCCCCCTGGAGAAAGGAGCCTGTCAAGTGGAGCAGAAGATGGTGGAGAGGGACTGTTTGTCTGTTGGCAGTTCTGTGCCTCTGAGCTCACTGTCCTCGACCCCAGACACTTCTGGTAGAAGCCAGTGAGCTTCTCTGTTGTGTGTGTCTTGTGGTTAAACAGACATAGTTTATAATGTTACTCTATTTAAGCATATAGCTCAGGAGCATTAAAGATATTCATAGTGTTGGGCAACTATTACCACCATCCCTCTCCCCAGACTGCAGTTTTTGTTGCTCTTGAGCCCTATATACCACTTCCTGCCTTCCTCAGACCCTGGTAACCAGTCTTTTATTTTATGTGTCTGTGAATTGGACTTGACTGTGTCCAATGCAAAATGAAATCACACAGTATTCATCTCTCTCTACTTGCCTTATTTCCCCCAGCATAATTAGTCACCAAGGTTCATCCTTTTCTGTAATCTGTGTCCAAATTTCCTTCCATCTGAAGACTGAGAGATGCCCTTTTATATGGATTGTCCACATTTAGTCTCCATGATTGTTCTTCCAAGGATGGAGAATTGGACCATTCCCATATCTTATATATTTTGACTAATGCTGTTACAAACATGGGGATACTAGTGTCTATGTAAGTCCCCGATTTTTTTTTTTTTTTTTTTTGGCTTGTGCATATACCAAGAAGAGAAATCCCTGTATCACACAGTAAGCCTTTGTTTGTTTTAAGGAATCATGATACTGTTTTTTCACAATAGCTGTACCAGTTCATGGTCCATCCAGCAAAACAAAAACGTTCTGATTTGTCCACATCCTGGCCAATATTTCTATTTTCAGTGCTTTTTGATAACAAACATCATTTGAACTTGAAGTAGTATTTTATCGGGTGTGAGAAACTACCACACAATTACACTCACTCACACACTTATAAAGTAACATTCAAAATTCTCCAAGCCAGGCTTCAGCAATACATGAACAGTTAACTTCCAGATGTTCAAGCTGGTTTTAGAAAAGGCAGAGAAACCAGAGATCAAATTGCCAACATCTGCTGAATCATCGGGAAAGCAAGAGAGTTCCAGAAAAAAAATTATTTCTGCTTGATTGACTATCCCAAAACCTTTGACTGTGTGGATCACAATAATCTGTGGAAAATTCTGAAAGAGACGGGACTACCAGACCACCTGACCTCCCTGTTGAGAGGCCTATATTCAGGTCAGGAAGCAGCAGTTAGAACTGGACATGGAACAACACACTGGTTCCAAATAGGAAAAGGAGTACGTCAAGGCTATATATTGTCACCCTGCTTATTTAACTTATATGCAGAATACATCATGAGAAACGCTGGGCTGGAGGAAACACAAGCTGGAATCAAGATTGCCGGGATAAATATCAATATCCTCAGATATGCAGATGACACCACCCTTATGGCAGAAAGTGAAGAATAACTAAAGAGACTCTTGTTGAAAGTGAAAGGAGAGTGAAAATGTTTGCCTAAAGCTGAACATTCAGTAAACTAGGTTCATAGCATCTGGTCCTATCACTTTATGTCAAATAGATGGGGAAACAGTGGTTGACTTTTTTTCTGGGCTCCAAAATCTCTACAGATTGTGATTGCACCCATGAAATCAAAATACACTTACTCCTTGAAAGGAAAGTTATGACCACATTAGAGAGCATAGTAAAAAGCAGAAACAGTGCTTTGTCAACAAAAATCCATCTAGTCAAGACTATGGTTTTTCCAGTAGCCATGTATGTATGTGAGAGTTGGATTATAAAGAAAGTGGAGTGCCAAATAATTGATGCTTTTGAACATGTAGTGTTGGATAAGACTATTGAGAGTCCCTTGGACTGCAAGGAGATCCAATCAGTCCATCCCAAATGTAGATCAGTCCTGGATGTTCATTGGAAGGTTTGTTGTTGAAGCTGAAACTCCAGACTCATTGGAAAAGGCCCTGATGCTGTGAAAGATTGAAGGAAGGAGGTAAAGGGGACGACAGAGGCTGAGTTGGTTAGATGGCATCACTGACTCAATGGACATGGGTTTGGATGGACTCTGGAAATTGGTGATGGACAGGGAGTCCTGGCATACTGCAGTTCATGGGGTCACAAAGAGTCAGACACTACTGAGCGACTGAACTGTACTGAATGAACTGAGATGTCTTTAGCCAAGTTAAGTGAAAAGAAAACAGAAAATATTTTAACAGAAGATACATTAGATACTAAAGATATTTCTATCTAATATAGATATTAGATATTCAGTATCTAATGTAGATACTGAAGATAGAAATATGTCTGCTGTAGGTAACAACATAACTAGAAAACTAGAACTAAACTTGTAAAATATAGTCCTTTGTTTCCCTGTATTTAACTTTCCATTCTATAAATACTGATCAGGGAGTTTCCCTAGGCCAGTCTTGGGCTTTCAGGGCATTTCCTCTCTGCATCATTTGCACACTTGGTTCTAGAATAATGGCCCTCTAAACCAATGGTCATAATCTCTGGGATGTAATGCCTGATGATCTGAGGTGGAGCTGATGTAATAATAATAATAGAAATAATACTGTACAGTAAATGTAATGCATTTGAATCATCACCCCCATAAAACTATCCCTGGTGCCACAAAGATTCAAGACCACTGGTCTAAACATTTTCTGTGTGGAATGATTTTTTCCATGTTACTAAATACTCTTATGCCTTTACAACTGTGGAGCCTTATAATGAATGAATCACTTTACTACCCACTGGGTATGAGTGTATTTTTCTGCCATAATTAATCCTCTATTGCTTCACTTATGTTAATGATGTCTTCTTTCTCTTTCAACAAATCTGACTTATCTCTCTTGAAGAGCCAGACATCATTAAACGAAACAATCTGAGGTTATAAACACAGTGTGTGAAAGAAGCCTATCACAAAGGAATGCCTACTTCATGATTTCTCTCTTGAAAATCAGACAAATGATTGGGGGGATGAATTCTTAGATGAGAAAATATAAAAACAGATAAGGAAGTGGTGGTAATGTGTGTAATTCTTTACTGAGTATGGGTTTGGGTCTTTTTTTTTTTTTTGTAATTACTTTATTTTAATTAGCGGGTAATTACTTTACAACATTCTACTGGTTTTGCCATACATTCATAGGAATTGACCGTGGGTGTACATGTGTCCCCCATCCAGAACCTCCCTCCCATCTCCATCCCTATCCTATCCTTCAGTGTCATCCCAGTGCACTGGTCCTGAGTGCCCTGTCTCGTGCATCAAACCTGGACTGGTGATCAATTTCACACACGGTAATATACATGTTTCCATGCTATTCTCTCAAATCATTCCACCTGCTCCTTCTCCCATAGAGTCCAAAATCTGTTCTTTACATCTCTCTTTATTTTATTTTATTTTTCTTTTTATTTTATTTTTTTAACTTTACAATATTGTATTGGTTTAGCCATATATCAACATGAATCTGCCACAAGTATACATGTGTTTTCCTTTCTGAACACTCCTTCCTCCTCCTTCCCCGTACCATCCCTCTGGGTTGTCCCAGTGCACCAGCCCCAAGCATCCAGTATCGTGCATAGAACCTCGACTGGCAACTCATTTCATATATGACATTATACATGTTTCAATGCCATTCTCCAAAATCATCCCACCCTCTCGCTCTCCCACAGAGTCCAAAAGACTGTTCTATACATCTGTGTCTCTTTTTCTGTCTCGTATACAAGGTTATTGTTACCATATTTCTAAATTCCATATATATGCGTTAGTATACTGCATTGGTGTTTTTCTTTCTTGCTTACTTCACTCTGTATAATCAGCTCCAGTTTCATCCACCTCATTAAAACTGATTCAAATGTATTATTTTTAATGGCTTAGTAATACTCCATTGTATATATGTACACAATTGTGTATATGCACAGCTTTTTTATCCATTCATCTGCTGATGGACATCTAGGTTTCTTCTATGTCCTGGCTATTATAAACAGTGCTGCTATGAACATTGGGGTACACGTGGCTCTTTCAATCCTGGTTTCCTTGGTGTGAATGCCCAGCAGTGGGATTGCTGTGTCATAAGGCAGTTATATTTCCAGTTTGTTAAGGAATGTCCACACTGTTCTCCATAGTGGCTGTACTAGTTTGCATTCCCACCAACAGTGTAAGAGGGTTCCCTTTTCTCCACACCCTCTCCAACATTAAGTGCTTGTAGACTTTTGGATCAGTCATTCTGACTGGCATGAAATGGTACCTCATCTTGGTTTTGATTTGCATTTCTCCGATAATGAGTGATGTTGAGCATCTTTTCATGTGTTTGTTAGCCATCTGTGTGTCTTCTTTGGAGAAATGTCTATTTAGTTCCTTGGCCCATTTTTTATACAAAAATACCTTGAATAGCCAAAGCAATCTTGAGAAAGAAGAATGGAACTGGAGGAATCAACCTGCCTAACTTCAGGCACTACTACAAAGCCACAGTCATCAAGAGAGTATGGTACTGGCACAAAGACAGAAATATTGATCAATGGAACAAAATAGAAAGCCCAGAGATAAATCCACACACCTATGGACACCTTATCTTTTACAAAAAAGGAAAGAATATGCAATGGATTAAAGACAATCTCTTTAGCAATTAGAGCTAGGAAAATTTGTCAACCACTTGTAAAATAATGAAACTAGAACACTTTCTAACACCATACACAAAAATAAACTGAAAATGGATTAAAGATCTAAACATAAGACTAGAAATTATAAAACTCCTAGAGGAGAACATAGACTAAACACTCTCCAACATACATCACAGCAGGATCCTCTATGACCCACCTCCCAGAATACTGGAAATAATAGCAAAAATAAACAAATCAGATCAGATCAGATCAGTTGTTCAGTCATGTCAATTCTTTGCGACCCCATGAATTGAAGCACACTAGGCCTCCCTGTCCATCACCAACTCCTGGAGTTCACTGAGACTTACGTCCATCGAGTCAGTGATACCATCCAGCCATCACATCCTCTGTCATGGGACCTAATTAAACGTAAAATATTCTGCTCAACAAAGGAAACTATAAGCAAGGTGAAAAGGCAGCCTTCAGAATGGGATAAAAAAATAGCAAATGAAGCAACTGAAAAACAACTAATGTCAAAAATATACAAGCAACTCCTACAGCTCAATTCCATCTGTCTATTTTTCTGTCTTGCTTATAGGGCTAAAATTACCAGCTTTCTAAATTCCATATATATTATATATATACTGTGTTGATGTTATCATTTATGCGTTACTTTATTCTGTATGATAAACTCTAGCTTCATCCACTTCATTAGAACTGATTCAAATGAATTCTTTTTAATAGCGGACTAATATTCTACTGTGTATATGTACCACAGCTTTCTAATCCATTCATCTGCCGATGGACATCTAGCTTGTTTCTATGTCCTATGTATTGTAAACAGTTCTCTGATGAACACTGGGACACACGCTTGACTTTCAATTCTGGATTACTCATTGTGTGTGATCAACAGTGGGATTTCTGGGTCATATGGCAGTTCTATTTCCAGTTTTTAAGCAATCTCCAAGCTGTTCTCTACAGTGGCTGTTCTAGGTTGCATTCCCACCAACAGTGTAAGAGGGTTCCCTTTTCTCCACACCCTCTCTAGCATTTATTGTTAGTAGACATTTTTGAGTGTAGCCATTCTGACTGGCATGAGATGGTACCTCATTGTGGTTTTGATTTGCATTTATCTGATAATGAGTGATATTGAGCATCTTTTCACTCTGCATATATTCTTTGGAACAATATCTATTTAGTTCTTTGGCACTTTTTTTTTTTTTAATTTCATTGTTTATTTTTCTGGAATTGAGCTGCAGGAGTTGCTTGTGTCTTTTTGAGATTAATTATTTGTCAGTTGCCTTGTTTGCTATTATTTTCTTTAATTCTGAGGACTGTCTTTTCACGTTGATTATAGTTTCCTTCGTGGTGCAAAAGCTTTTAAGTTTGATTAGGTCCTATTTGTTTAGTTTTATTTTTATTTCCATTACTGTGGGAGGTGGGTCATGGAAGATCCTGCTGTGATTTATATCAGAGAGTGTTTTGCCTATGTTTTCTACTAGGAGGTGTATAGTTTCTGGTCTTATATTACTCTTGCCTCCTTTGTCAAAGATAAGGTGTCCATAGGTGCATGGATTTACCTATGGACTTTCCATTTTGTTCCATTGACCTATATTTCTGTCTTTGTGCCAGATTCGTACTGTCTTGATGACTGTAGATTTGTAGTATAGCCTGAAGTTAGGCAGGTTGATTACTCCAGTTCCATTCTTCTTTCTCAAGATTGCTTTGGCTATTCTAGCTTTTTGTTTTTGTTTTCCTTTTTTCTTTTTTTCCCATACAGATTATGAAATTATTTGTCCTAGTTCTCTGAAAAATACCATTGGTAGCTTGAAAGGGATTACATTGAATCTGTAGATTGCTTTGAATATTATACTCATTTTCATTATATTGATTCTTCCAATCCATGAATATGGTGTATTTTTCCATCTCTTTGTGTCCTCTTTTATTTCTTTCCTCAGACTTATATAGTTTTCTATATATAGATCCTTTGTTTCTTTAGGTAGATTGATTCCTGAGTATTTTATTCTTTTTGTTGCAATGTTGAATGGAATTGTTTCCTTAATTTCTCTTTCTGTTTTCTCACTGTTAGTGTATAGGGATGCAAGGAATTTCTCTGTGTTAATTTTATATCCTGAAACTTTACTACAATCATTGATTAGCTCTAGAATTTCCTTGTGTTGATTTTAGAGTATTCTATGTAGAGGATCTTGTCATTTGCAAACAGTGAGAATTTTACTTATTTTCCAATCTGGATTCCTTTTATTCCTTTTTGTTCTCTGATCACTGTAGTTAAAACTTTCAAAAGTATGTTGAATAGTATTTGTGACAGTGGGCGCCATAGTCTTTGTTCCTGACTTTAGGGGAAATGCTTTCAATTTTTCACCATTGAGTATCATGTTTGCTGTGGATTTATTACATATGGCTTTTGTTATGTTGAGATATGTTCCTACTATGCCTGATTTCTGGAGGGTTTACATCATAAATGGATGTTTAATTTTGCCAAAAACTTTCTCTGCATTTATTGAGATAACCATATGCATTTTATATTTCAATTTGGTAATGTGGTGTAGCACATTTATTGATTCGTAAATACTGAAGAATCCTTGCGTTCCTGGGATAAAGCCAATTTGGACGTGATGCAGATCTTTTAATTTGTTGTTAGATTCTGTTTGCTAGAATTTTGTTGAGGACTTTTCATCTATGTTCAGCAGCGATATTGGCCAGTGGTTTTATTTTCTGTGACATCTTTGTCTGGTTTTGGTATTAGGGTGATGATGACATCCTAGAATGAGTTTGGAATTTGACCTTCTTCTGAAATTTTCTGGAAAAATTTGAGTAGAATAGGTGTTAGCTCTTCTCTAAATTTTTGGTAGATTTCGCCTGTCAAGCTATCTTGTCCTGGACTGTTGTTTATTGGAAGATTTTGATTACAGTTTTCATTACTGTGCTCTTAATGGGTCTGCTAAGATTTTCTATTTCATCCTGGTTCAGTTTTGGACTGTTATGCTTTTCTAAGACTTTGTCTATTTTCAAGTTGTCCATTTTATTGTCATATAGTTGCTGATAGTATTCTCTTATGGTTCTTTGTATTTCTGTGTTGTCTGTTGTGATTTCTCCATTTTCATTTCGAATTCTGTTGATTTGATTCTTCTCCATTTCTTTCGTGATGAGTCTTGCTATTGGTTTATCTATTTTAGTCATCATTTCAAAGAACAAGCTTTTAGTTTTGTTGATTTTTGCTATAGTCTCCATTGTTTCTCTTTCCTTTATTTTGGCCCTAATTTTTATGATTTATTTTCTTCTATTAGCCTTGGGTTTCTTCATTGCTTATTTTTCTAGTTGCTTTAGGTGTAAAGTTAGGTCCCCTGCTTGATGTCTATCTTATTTCTTGAGGTAAGCTTGTATTGTTCTGAACATTCCCCTTAGCACTGTTTTACTGAGTTTGATAGGTTTTGGCTTGTCATGTTTTCATTTTAATTGATTTCTATGCATATTTTCATTTCTTCTGTGATTTGTTGAATATTCAGAAGCGTGTTTTTTAGCCTCCATAAGTTTCTTTCTTTCTTTTCTTCATTTTTTTTTTCCTTCCTGTAGTTGACATCTAATCTTACCACACTGTGATCAGAAAAGATGCTTGAGGTGATTTCAGTTATTTTCTACCAAGGCTACATTTATGGCCCAAGATGTGATCTATCCTGGAGAATCTTCCATGTCCACTTGAGAAAAAGGTGGAATTCCTTGTTTGGGGGTGAAATGTTCTATAGATATCAATCAGGTCTAACTGACCCATTGCATCATTTAAAGATTGTGTTTCCTTATTAATTTTCTGTTTGTTTAGTTTATCTACCCATAGGTGTGAGTGGGATATTAAAGTATCCCATTATTTTTTGTGTTACTGTTAATTTGCCCTTTCATACTACTGAGCATTTGCTGTACATATTGCAGTGGTCCTATGTTGGTTGCATATATATTTATAATTATTATATTTTCTTGGATAGATCCTTTGATCATTGTGTTTTATCATTGTGTATTATCATTTTTTATTTCTTTTCACACACTTTATTTTAAAGCTTATTTTATCTGATATGAGTATTGCTACTCCTGCTTTATTTTTATCTCCATTTGTGTGAAATATAATTTTCCAGCCCTTCACTTTCAGTCTGTATGTGTCCCTTGTTTTGAGGTGGGTCTCTTGTAGACAGCATATATAGAGGTCTTGTTTTTGTATCAGTTCTGTCAGTCTTTGTCTTTTGCTTGGGGCATTCAATCTATCTACATTTAAGGTAATTGTTGATAAGTATGATCCTTTTGCCTTTTACTTTGTTGTTCTGGGTTCAAGTTTATAAACCTTTTCTGTTTCCTGTCTAGAAAAGATCCTTTAGCATTTGTTGAAGAGCTGATTTTTTGGTGTTGTATTGTCTCAGATTTTCCTTGTCTGTAAAACTTCTGAGTTCTCCTTCATATTTGAATGAAATCCTTAATCCACATAGTAATCTGGGTTGTAGGTTTTTCTCTTTCATCACTTTAATTCATTTCAGTTCAGTTCAGTCACTCAGTCGCACCCAACTCTTTGCAACCCCATGGACCACAGCACGCCAGGCCTCCTGTCCATCAGCAACTCCCAGAGTTTACTCAAACCTATCCCCTTGAGTCGGTGATGCCATTCAACCATCTTATCCTCTGTCATCCCCTTCTCCTCCTGCCTTAATCTTTCCTATCATCAGGGTCTTTTCCAAGAGTCAGCTCTCTGCATCAGGTGGCCAAAGTATTGGACTTTCATCAGTCCTTCCAAAGAATATTTAGGAATGATTTCCTTCAGGAGGGACTGGTTGGATCTCCTTGAAGTCCAAGGAATTCTCAAAAGTCTTCACCACAGTTAAAAAGCATCAATTCTTTGGTGCTCAGCTTTATTTTTAGTCAAAATCTCACATCTCTACATGACTACTGGAAAAACCATAGCCTGATGAAATGTACCTCTTTTGGCAAAGTAATGTCTCTGTTTTTTAATATGCTGTCTAGGTTGGTCATAAGGTTTCTTTCAAGCAGTAAGTGTCTTTTAATTTATTGGCTGCAGTCTCCATCTTCAGTGATATCAGAGCTCAAAGAAGTAAAATCAGTCACTGTTTACACTCCCCCCACCCCCCATCTATTTGGCATGAAGTGATGGGATCAGATGCCATGATCCTGCCATTCCCTTCTAGCTTGAAGAGTTTCTATTAAAAGATTATCTGTAATTCTATGTGAATCCCCTTGTGTGTTATTTGTTGGTTTTTCCTTGATGCTTTTAATATTTGCTCTTTTTGTTGGATCTTTGTTGATTTGATTAATATGTGTCTTAAGGTTTTCTGCCTTGGGTTTATCCTGTTGAGGACTCTCTGAGTTTCTTGGGCTTGTGTGGCTCTTTCCTTCCCCATTCTAGGTAAATTTTCAATTATTATCTCCTCAAGTATTTAATCATGGCCTTTCTTTTTATCGTCTTCTTCTGGGACTCCTATGATTCGAATGTTGGGGCGTTTAACATTGTCCCAGAGGTTTCTGAGGTTGTTCTCATTTATTTTGATTCTTTTTTCCCTCTCTGCATCATTTATTTCTACCATTCTATCTTCCACCTCACTTATCCTATCTTCTTGTCTCAGTTATTCTACTGTTGGTTCCTTCCATAGTGCTTTTGATCTCAGTTATTGCATTACTCATTATTGATTGACTCTTTTTATTTTGTCGAGGTCCTTGTTAAACAATTCTTGAATCTTATCAATCCTTGTCTCTAGTCTATTTATCTGTGACTCCATTTTCTTTTCAAGGTTTTTGATCATTATTACTATAATTATTCTGAATTCCTTTTTTAGGTAGACTCCCTATATCTCTTCCTCTTTTGTTTGGTTTGGTGGGCATTCATCATGTTCGTTTACCTGATGAATATTTCTTTGCCTTTTCATTTTGTTTAGATTGCTGTATTTGGGGTGGCTTTTTTGTATTCTGGCAGTTTGTGGTTTCTCTTTATTGTTGAGGTTCTCCCCTGTGGGTGGGCTTGGACTAGTGGCTTGTCAAGGTTTCCTGGTTATGGAAGCTTCTGTCTGGGTTCTTGTGGATGGAGCTGGCTTTCTTATCCCTGGAGCACAATGAAGTGTCTGATATTGAGTTTTGAGATGTCTATGGGTTTGTTGTGACTTTGGGCAGCCTGTATTTCAATGCTCAGTGCTATGTTCCTGCATTGCTGGAGATTTAGCGTGGTATGTCTTGTTCTGGAACTTGTTGACTCTTGGGTGGAGTTTGGTTTCAGTGTAGGTATGGAGGCTTTTGGATGAGCTCTTACTGATCTCTGGAATCAGGAGTTTTCTGGCATTCTCAAGTTTTGGATTTAAGCCTCCTGCCTCTGGCTTTCAGTATTATTCTTATAGTAGCCTCAAGATTTATCCATCCACACAGCACAAATATTAAAACATCTAGGTTAATGATGAAAAGATTCTCCAAAGTGAGGGACACCCAGAGAGGTTCACAGAGTTATATGGAGAGCAGAATAGGGAGTAGGGAGTTAGAGGTGACCAGGAGGAGAAGAGGTACAGTCAAGAAGGGAGAGGCCAATATAACCAGTAATCATTTACCTAAGTGTTCTCCACAGGCCAGAACACTCAGAAAGATTCACAGAGTTAAGTTGAGAAACGAAGGGGAAGGGAGGAGATAGAGGTGACCAGGGAGAGAAAAAGGGGAGTCAAAAGGGGAGAGAGCAATCAAGCCAGTAATCACAACCTTAAGCAAAAATGGGTACCTAAAATTAAATTCTTAAAGGTACAATTTAGTTCAGTCAGTTCAGTTGCTCAGTTGTGTCCGACTCTTTGTAACCCCATAAATCCAAGCAAGCCAGTACTCCTTGTCCATCACCAACTCCCAGAGTTCACCCAAACCCACATCCATTGAGTCGGTGATGCCATCAAGCCATCTCATCCTCTGTTATCCCCTTCTACTCCTGCCCCCAATCCCTCCCAGCATCAGAGTCCTTTCCAATGAGATCATACCTCAATTGATATTATTATAAGAAAGCACTGTAACTCTAGACAATCACAACATACTGTTTACATCAACTTTTCTTATTCTACAAAACTGGTTTTCCTGAAGCACTAAATAATAAATGATATACCAATACAATAACAACTACACTTGTCAAATATTTCGTTTTGAGATTAGAGTGTATTTACTCCATATCTACTTACCTTTTATACCAGTGGTTCTTAACCTCATGGAAATGCTCCCCAGAATAATTCCTGTACACACATAATTCTGCATAGGCTCAGAGATCTTGAAATCTATTCATGGATCTCATTTTCAAAATAATTTCCAAAAATTGATTTGTTGTTTCATGGACATGCTCACTATTCTCCGCTTATTTATAATATGAGCCTCACTAGTTAAAGACCTACCTTTGTTGTTTGGTCACTGAGTTTTGTCCGACTCCTTGAAACCCTGTGAACTGCAGCATTCCAGGTTCCCTGTCCGTCACCATATCTCAGAGCTTGCTCACTCATGTCCATTGATCCGGTGATGCCATCCAAGCACCTAATCTTCTTTCACCCCCTTCTCCTCCTTTCTTCAATCTTTCCCATCATCAGGGTCTTTTCCAACGAGTCAGCTCTTTGCATCAGGTGGCCAGAATATTGGAGCTTCAACACCAGTCCTTCCAATGAATATGCAGAGTTGACTTCCTTTAGGATGGAATGGTTTGGTCTCCTTGCTGTCCAAACTACCTAGAATATTAATAAGTACAGATAGATTATGTTTCAAAGTTTTTTTTTTTTTTTTTTTAATAGCTGTGAGTGATGGTTCCCACATTGAAAGTTTAAAAAAGCATGCTGAATAAAATAAAATAATTATTGAAGTCATTGTCTTTTCAAGAAACATGACTAGCAGGCATGCTACTGTTTGAAAGGAAAGGATAGTATTCCTAGGAAATACTATCTCATGTGTGAACACACATTTCAAAAGTAGTTTTGCTAAAGTTCCTTCCTTTCTTTCAGCTATGATACATTGTGTTATATTAGTAATTTTTTTTCAAAAAAATTTCCAATTCTCTTGAGGTTTATATATCAGCAAGATGGTGCCCAATGAAAATCCGTATGAAGACACTGTGCTCAGCACACACTGGTCCTAACTGAATTTTCCTGGAGTCTAGAATTGCTGTTCACTTGTCAATACTCTGACAATGACCACCAATGAAGAGCCACTTCTATTACTCACAGTTATCACTTTCTAGCCTTCACTGTGGTAGTGTAGGTAGACCCCTTTTTTTGTGTGTTTGTTTTGTTTTTAAATATACCTTAAAATCGTACTTAATAACAGTTTAAATGTACTTCATTTCCCACATGGACTTCCTTTAACAGAAGACATGTGCTCAACAGATTCTGAAAACAGTTGTGACAGTAACCACAGCTGAAAACCACCAGATATCTATGCAAGGGAAGGATGAACTGTTTCCCTGCAAGAACTACAATGATGTAAATAGTCTTCAATAGGACGATATTTCACTTAAAGAAAAACATCAAAGATTAAAGAGACAAAAAAAAAAAAATGGTGATTTTACTCTGTCTCCTTTTCCTGCATTGCACTCCAGAGAGAAGAAATCCAGTTCCACCCACCAGCACACTGACAATGACCAGAAACACTGTTAGGTTTCCCTAACAAAGAAACATTGACAAGACATGTGTCCAATCACACCCACAGCAAGGAACCTCCACAATAAAGAGGAAATACAAACTGCCAGAATATCAAAAGTACTCCCACCCCCACAAACATAGCAATTTATACAAGATGAAGAGGCAGAGAAATACTCAGTATATAAAGGAACATCATAAATGTCAACCAAACCAAGCAAAAGAGGAGATAGGGAGTCTATGTAAAAACGAATTCAGAATAATGATTGTAAAAATAATAGATAATCTTGAAAAGAAAATGGAGTCACAGATAAATAGACTAGGGACAAAATTGAGATGATGCGAGAAATGTTTAACAAGAACATAGAAGAAATAAAAACTAGCCAATTAATAATGAATAATGCAATAAATGAGAACAAAAATACTCTAGAAGGAACCAATAGTAGAATAACAGAGGCAGAAGATAGGATTAGTGAGTTAGAAGATAGGATGGTAGAAGTAAACAATGCAGAGAGGAAAAAATAAAAATAAATAATTAAAATAAATGAAGACAACCTCAGAGACCACTAGGAAAATGATAAATGTCCCAACATTTGAATCAGGAGTCCCAGAAGAAGACAAAAAGAAAGTCCATGAGGAAATACTTGAGGAGATAATAGTTGAAAACTTCCCTTAAAAAACCCAAGGCGAAACACACTTAATCAAATCAACAAAGATCAAACACAAAGAAAAAATATTAAAAGCAGCAAGGGAAAAACAACAAATAACACACAAACTGATAACAGCTCATCTTTCAATAGAAACTCTTCAAGCCAGAAGGGAATGGCAAGACATACTTAAAGTGATGAAAGAGAGAAACTTACAAATGAGATTACTGTACCCATCAAAGATCTTATTCAAACATGAAGGTGAATGGAGAAAAGGGAATCATCTATATTGTTCCTGAGAATGAAAAGTAGGACAGACAATGTCGAGAAGATTAGCCAAAGATTGCTTTGGCTATTCGAGGTTTTTTGTATCAAAAAATGGGCCAAAGAACTAAATAGACATTTCTCCAAAGAAGACACACAGGTGGCTAACAAACACATGAAAAGATGCTCAACATCACTCCTTATCAGAGAAATGCAAATCAAAACCACTATGAGGTACCATTTCAGGCCAGTCAGAATGACTGTGATCCAAAAGTCTACAAGTGGTAGATTCTGGAGAGCATGTGGAGAAAAGGGAACCCTCTTACACTGTTGGTGGAAATGCAAACTAGTATAGCCACTATGGAGAACAGTGTGGAGATTCCTTAACAAACTGGAAATAGAACTGCCTTATGACCCAGCAATCCCACTGCTGGGCATTCACACCGAGGAAACCAGAATTGAAAGAGCCACGTGTACCCCAGTGTTCATAGCAGCACTGTTTATAATAGCCAGGACCTGGAAGCAACCTAGATGTCCATCAGCAGATGAATGGATAAGAAAGCTGTGGTACATATACACAATGGAGTATTACTCAGCCATTAAAAAGAATACATTTGAATAAGTTCTAATGAGGTGGATGAAACTGGAGCCTATTATACAGAGTGAAGTAAGCCAGAAAGAAAAACAGCAATACAGTTTACTAACACACACACACACACACACACAGATATATATATATATATATATATAATTTAGAAATATGGTAACAATAACCCTGTATATGAGACAGCAAAAGAGACACAGATGTATAGAACATTCTTTTGGACTCTGTGGGAGAGGGAGAGGGTGGGATGATTTACAAGAATGACATTGGAACATGTATAATATCATATATGAAACGAGTCACACGTCCAGGTTTGATGCCTGATACTGCTTGGGGCTGGTGCACTGGGATGACCCAGAGGGATGGTATGTGGAGGGAGGAGGGTGGAGGGTTCAGGATGGGGGACACATGTATACCTGTGCTGGATTTGTGTTGATATATGGTAAAACTAATACAATATTGTAATGTTAAAAAATAAAATTAAAAAAAACATAGCACATGACAATTTGCATGTTAGGTGAGTTCTGAGAGATGCAAAGGTTAAATCTGTGAGGACATTATCCCCTGTGCCTGAGCATGGGAAATGGCCACTGTCAAAACGTGGACATGGCATCAATGGTATAGTAACATTAGTACAGTAAACACTTTAGTGTACTGGTGAGATATACCTAGTAAGTGACACTATGAGCATGACGAGAAAAGTGTACTCCTATAAGAGATAAATAAATAGAGACTATGAAAAATCAGATCCTCTCCTAGAATATTGCAGAAATGAATAGATTTCAAATATCACACAGCCCAAACTGGGTCCTATGGTACCATTTGCAGCATCATAGAGATGAAAGTAAAGATAGCATACTGGACAGAAGAATGGATAAATAAATGTGATGGAGGTATAGAAAGAATTATGAATCATGGATAAAATTATGACCATAGGCCATCTTCAGAGATAAAGATAAATTTACAAGTCATAATAATGAGTGAAGAAGGGTCAATTCAAGAAACATCATAGGAATGATACAGCGGAGAGGTGGGGTACAAAACCCCAAACAAAGTGAGCACCCACACAAAGGCGACTGGACATCCAACCTGGCAATAGATTTATGGGTAGTAGAAGACTCTGGTGGATGGGAGGGATATATCTGGAAGTTGGTATTAATTTCTTCCCACAGATACACAGAAAGCACCGAAATCTACCTCAGCAAAAGTGGTAGACAAAAGACATTCTAATGATATGTAGGTGAGACCAAACACAGATGAATTCATTTAGTACTCTCAGTGCCATGAAATGAGAATCTGTATACAAACCAATTCATCCTGTCTTCAACTTAAAGAGAACAGAAACATTTACTAAAAAATCCAAGAGTGAGGAGACACCAGGTTTGTGACATTCCCTGGCCCCTACTTTGGTGTACAACTAGGCCTGAGAAAATCTCTCAGGTGGCTGTTGTTAACCTAAAAGAGGAGTAGATAAAAAGCCCTGCAGCATGGAGGCTTTTTCTGTAGCCTCAGGCTGAAAACTATTGCTGATGGACATCCGATATTCACAAGGCCACTGGACTTGATATAACACCTACCCTTGAATATGTCAGGGGTCACTCATACAAAAAAAGAAGAAAAAAAAAAAAAAGAAAACCAGGACACTCTCAGGAAGAAAACATCAACAGTTAACTACAGCTAATAGTGCTTTTAGAAAACAAATTAGAAGCACTGAATATTCCCAAGACTTCTGGGCTTTAAAAAGATACTTAGATTTCAAAAATTGCTAGTAGGCTCCTATGAATGAAAAATGTGAAATAGAGCACCATATCCAGGAAAAGATATGAACAGGTAAATACAGTCCACAATATTTCTTTAAAAGCACATGAAATATGCTCATTATAGTTACTCTGAACTCTTTACTGTTCAACTCTTTGTGATTACAAAGACCATATCCCACCAAGCTCCTCTGTTCATGGAATTTTCCAGGCAGGAATTCTGGTGTGAGAATCACTTCCTCCTCCAGGAGATCTTCCCAACGTGCTTCTCCTTTGACTCCTATCTTTGCAGATGGATTCTTTACCACTGTGCCACCTGGGAAGCCCAATACATTATTCAGTTCAGTTCAGTTCATTCGCTCAGTCATGTCTGACTCATTGCAACCACATCAATTGCAGCATACCAGGCCTCCATGTCCATTACCAACTCCCGGAGTTCACTCAGACTCACGTCCATTGAGTCAGTAATGCCATCCAGCCATCTCATCCTCTGCCATCCCCTTCTCCTCCTGCCCCCAATCCCTCCCAGCATCAGAGACCTTTCCTGTGAGTCTAGTTGTCACATGAGGTGGCCAAAGTACTGGAGTTTCAGCTTTAACATCATTCCTTCTAAAGAAATCCCAGGGCTGATCTCCTTCAGAATGGACTGGTTGGATTTCCTTGAACAACAAGGTAATCTCAAGACTCTTCTCCAACACTATAGTTCAAAAGCATCAATTCTTCGGTGCTGAGCTTTCTTCACAGTTCAACTCTCACATCCATACATGACCACCGGAAAAACCATAGCCTTGACTAGACGGACCTTTGTTCGCAAAGGAATGTCTCTGCTTTTGAATATGCTATCTAGATTGCTCATAACTTTTCTTACAAGGAGTGTCTTTTAATTTCATGGCTGCAGTCACCATCTGCAGTGATTTTGGAGCCTCAAAAAATAAAGTCTGACATTGTTTCCACTGTTTCCCCATCTATTGAAGTGATGGGACCAGAAGCCATGATCTTGAATTTTAGGAATGCTGAACTTTAAGACAACTTGTTCACTCTCCTCTTTACCTTTCAAAAGTGACAGTGCCAAAAGGGTGGTGTCATCCGCATATCTGAGATTATTAAGATTTCTCCTGACAATCTTCATTCCAGCTTGTGCTTCTTCCAGCACAATATTTCTCATGATGTACTCTGAATATAATTTAATTAAGCAGGGTGACAATATACAGCCTTGACATATTCTTTTTCCTACTTGGAACAAGTTTCTTGTTCCATGTCAATTTCTAACTGTTGCTTCCTGACCTGCATATAGGTTTCTCAAGAGGCAAGTCATGTGGTCTGCTATTCCATCTCTTTCAGAATTTTCCACAGCTTACTGTGATCCACACAGTCAAAGGATTTGGCATAGTCAATATAGCAGAAATATATATTTTTATGGAACTCTCTTGTTGTTATTGTTGTTGTTGTTGTTGTTTTGATGATCCAGCAGATGTTGGCAATTTGATCTCTGCTTCCTGTGCCTTATCTAAAACCAGCTTGATGATCCAGCAGATGTTGGCAAGTTGATCTCCAGTTCCTGTGCCTTATCTAAAACCAGCTTGAACATCTGGAAGTTCATTGTTCATGTGTTACTGAAACCTGGCTTGGAGAATTTTGAGCATTAATTTACTAGCATATGAGATGAGTGCAATTGTGCGGTAGTTTGAGCATTTTTTGGCATTGCCTTTCTTTGGGATTGGAATGAAAATTGACTTTTTCGAGTCATGTGGCCACTGCTGAGTTTTTCAAATTTGCTGGCATATTTAATGGAGCACTTTCACAGCATCATCTTCCAGGATTTGAAATAGCTCAGATGGAATTCCATCACCTCCACTATCTTTGTTCATAGTGATTCTTCCTAAGGCCCACTTGACTTCGCATTCCAGGATGTCAGACTCTAGGTAAATAATCACACCATCGTGATTATCTTGGTTGTGAAAATCTTCTTTATGCAATTCTTATGTGTATTCTTGCCACCTCTTCTTAATATGTTCTGCTTCTGTTAGGTCCATACAATTTCTATCCTTTATCGAGCCTGACTTTGAATCCAGTACTTGGATGCAATCTCAAAAATGACAGAATGATCTCTGTTCACATCCAAGGCAAACTATTTAATATCACAATAACGCAAGTCTTTCCCCAAACAATAATGATGAAGAAGCTGAAATTGAACGGTTCTATGAAGACCTTTTAGAACTAACACCCCAAACAGATGTCCTTTTCATTATAGGGGACTGGAATGCAGAAGTAGGAATTCAAGAAACACCAGGAGTAACAGGCAAATTTGGCCTTGGAATACAGAATGAAGTAGAACAATGTCTAATAGAGTTTTACCAAGGGAACACACTGGCCATAACAAACACCCTCTTCCAACAAGAAAAGAGAAGACTCTACACATGGACATCACTAGATGATCACCACCAAAATCAGATTTATTATATAATTTGCAACCAAATACGGAGAAGCTCTATATACAGTCAGCAAAAACAAGACTGGAAGCTGACTGTGGCTCAGATCATGAACTCCTTATTGCCAAATTCAGACTTAAATTGAAGAAATGACCTAAGGATTTTGACCTATTTTGACTTATTTATTAACTCAAAATTCTCAGGTATTCTCAGGTATGACCTAAATTAAATCCTTTATGATTATACAGTAGAAGTGACAAATAGATTTAAGGCACTAGATCTGATAGATAGAGTGCCTGATGAGCTATGGATGGAGCTTCATGACATTGTACAGGAGACAGTGATCAAGACAATCCCCATGCAAAAGAAATGCAAAAAAGTAAAATGGCTGTCCTTGGAGGCCTTACAAATAGCTGTAAAAAGAAGAGAAGTGAAAAACAAAGTAGAAAAGGAAAGATATAAGCATCTGAATCCAGAGTTCCAAAGAATAGCAAGGAGAGATAAGAAAGCCTTCCTCAGTGATCAATGCATTATTAGAGATACAAAAACTATACTCATGAGGTATCACTTCTAAGTTGTGAAAAAGTATAAAATATTTTACAGAGAAACATGGTAGAGTAGCATTTTCAAACGGGACTCTTATGGTACTAATAGGATATGTTTGTTAGGAGCCATTATAAACATCACTACAAAATGGCCTTATCATAACAATAAATTGACCATATGATATGGCAGTTCCACTCCTAAGCGTATTTCAGAAAAACAACAACAACAAAAACAGATTTTGAAAAACACATGTAAGGCAACCATGAACTTCAGGAAGATTATAACAGCCTAAACATGAAAGTCAAGAAACTGATGGAGCCACTATTTAAAACACTATGCAGTTCTTTTGTAATGTATTCATTTTTTATTGAGGGATAATTGTTTTTTATAATTTTTTTTCTGTCAAACCTTCACATGAATTAGTCATAGGTATACATATATCCCCTCCATTTTGAACCTCCCTCCCACTTCCCTCCCTGTATGCAGTTTTTTAAAAATGAAAAATATAGTTACCATATGATCCAGCAATCCCACTACCTGGCATATATCCAGTTAGTGTTTATAGTAGCACAATGTACAGTAGCAAAGACATAGAAACAACTTTAAATGCCCATAGATAGGTGAATGGCTAAAGAAAGTTGTGTTATACGTACAATGAATATTAACCATTAAAAAGAATGAAATGCTATTCTTTTTAACATGGATGGACCTAGAGATGATCATATTAAGTGAAACAGAGAAAGATGAGTATCATATATCATTTATATGTACAATAAAAAAAACAGTATAAACAAACCTATTTATAAAACAGAAATAGTCACTGATGAAAGAAACAAACATTGGTAACAAGGGAAAAGTGGGAGAAGTATAAATTGTGACTATGAGATTAATAGATACCCACTACCATATATAAAAGAAACAACAATGATTTTCTGTATATCACAAGGATTGCATTCAAGATCTTATAATAGCCTATAAAGATAGGGAATTTTAAAAGTATACAATAGTTCTTTAGTTGTGGTGCAACTAAGTCAATACACCAAAGCTAAGCCCTTGATATAGAGCCTGAGAGCTGCAACTACTGAAGCCTGTGTGCCTAAAGCCCATGTTATGCAACAAGAAAAACCAGACAAATATCACAAAAAAGGAAAGTTACAGATCGCTATCACTGATGAACATGACACAGAAATCCTCGAGAGGAAAAAAAAAAAAAAAAAGAAAGAAAGAAAGAAAAAATACTAGCAAGGAGAATCCAACAATTCATTAAAAGGATCATGATCAAGTGGGGTTCATCAAAGGGATGCAATGATTCTTCAATGCTTGCAAGTTTATCAATGTAACACAATATTGATGAATAAAAACCATCTAATCATCTCAATAGATACAGGAAAACTTGTGACAAATTTCAATACCATTTACAATAAAAACCATCCAGAAAGTGGGCATAGAGGGAACATACCTCAATGAAATAAAGGGCATATAAAATAAACATAAACAGCAAACATCATTCTCAATGGTGATAAACTTAAAGTGTTTTATGATCAGAAACAAGACACGTGTGTCCACTGTTGCCACTCTTATGCAGCATAGTTTTGGATTTCTACCTATGGCAATCAGAGAAGAAAAAATAAAAGAAATACAATTTGGAAAACAAATAAAACTCACTTTTTGAAGATGACATGACATGTTACTATACAAGAAAATCCTAAAGATGCCACCAGAAAACTACTAGGGCTAATTAATGAATTTTATAAAGTTGAAGGATATAAAATTAATGCACAGAAATCTCTTCTATTCTTATATAGAATCGAAGAAATATCAGAACCAGTAATTAATAAATAACCCCATTTTCTATCACAACAAAAATAATAAAATATCTATGAATAAACTTGTGAACGCCTACAAGACTTTTTAGAAGTAACACCTAAAAAATATGTTCTTTTCATTATAGAGGAAAGGAATGGAAAAGTAGGAAGTCAAGAATCACCTGGAATAACAGGCAAATTGGGCCTTGGAGTACAGAATGAAACAAGACAAAGGTTAATACAGTTTTGCCAAGATAATTCACTGGTAATAGAAAACACCCTCTTCCAGAAACAAATGACAAGACTATACACATGGACATCACCAAATGGTCAACACCAAAATCAGATTCATTATATTATTTTCAGCCAGAGGTGGAGAAGTTCCATACAGTTAGCAAAAGCAAGACCAGGAGCTTACTGTGGCTCAGATCATTAACTCCCTATTGCCAAATTCAGACATAAATTGAAGAAAGTAAGGAAAACACTAGACCATTAAGGTGTGACCTAAATCAAATCCCTAAGGATTATACAGGGGGAAGTGAGAAATCGATTTAAGAGACTATGCTGCTGCTAAGTCACTTCGGTCATGTCCGACTCTGTGCGACCCCATGGACTGCAGCCTACCAGTCTTCTCCATCCATGGGATTCTCCAGGCAAGAACACTGGAGTGGGTTCCCATTTCCTTCTCCATTAAGATACCATTTCTGATGGATAGAGTGCCTGAAGAACTACAGATGGAGGTTCGTGACATTGTATAGGGGACAGGGATCAAGAAAATGCCCAAGAAAAGAGAAGTGCAAAAAAATAAAAAAGCAAAATGACTGTCTGAGGAGGCCTTACAGATAGCTGTGAAAAGAAGACAAGAGATGTGCAGCAAAAAGCAAAGGAGAAAAGGAAAGATATATCTATTTGAATGCAGGTTCCAAAGAATTGTGATTAGAGATAAGAAAGTCTTCCTCAGTGTACAGTGCAAAGAAATAGAGGAAAATGACAGAATGGGGAACTGTAGAGATATTTTCAATAAAATTAGAGATACCAAGGGACGATTTCATGCAAAGATGATCTCAATGAAAGACAGCAATGACATGGTTCAAACAGAAGCAAAATATATTAAGAACATGTGGCAAGAAAACACAGAAGAATTGTACAAAAAATATCTTCATGACCCAGATAATCATGAAGGTGTGATCACTCACCTAGAGCCAGACATTCTGGAATATGAAGTCAAGTGGTCCTTAGGAAACATCACTATGAGCAAAGCTGGTGGAGGTGATGAAATTCCAGTTGAGCTATTTCAAATCCTGAAAGGTGATGCTGTTAAAGTGCTCCACTCAATAGGCCAGCAAATTTGGAAAACTTAACAGTGGTCACATGACTAGAAAAGGTGAGTATTCATTCCAATCCCATAAAATGGAATGCCAAAGAATGCTCAAATGACAGCACAATTGCATTGATCACAGTTCTGTTTACTTCAGTTAGTTCAGTCGCTCAATCATGTCCGACTCTTTGTGATCCCATGAATCGCAGCATGCCAGGCCTCCTTGTCCATCACCAACTACCGAAATCCACCCAAACCCATGTCCATCAAGTCAATGAAGACATTGAAACATCTCATCCTCTGTGTCCCCTTCTCCTCTTGCCCTCAATCTTTCCCAGCATCAGGGTATTTTCCAATGAGTCAGCTTTTCTCAACAGGGGGCCAAAGTATTGAAGTTTCAACTTCAACATCAGCCCATCCAATGAACAACCAAGACTTATCTCCATTAGGATGGAATGGTTGGATCTCCTTGCAGTCCAGGGGACTCTCAAGAGTCTTGTCCAACACCACAGTTCAATTGCATCAATTCTTCTGTGCTCAGTTTTCTTTATAGTCCAACTCTCACATCCACACATGATCACCAGAAAAACCATAGCCTTGAATAGATGAACTTTTGATGGCAAAGTAATGTTTCTGCCTTTTAATATACTGTCTAGGTTGGTCATAACTTTCCTTCTAAAGAGTAAATATCTTTTTATTTCATGGCTGCAGTCACCATCTGTAGCGATTTTGGAGCTCAGAAAAATAAAGTCTGGCACTGTTTCCACTGTTTCCCCATCTATTTCCCATGAAGTGATGGGACCAGATGCCATGATCTTCATTTTCTGAATGTTGAGCTTTAAGCCAAAATTTTCACTCTCCACTTTTATTTTCATCAGGGGGCTTTTTAGTTCCTCTTCAATTTCTGCCATAAGGGTGGTGTCATCTGCATATCTGAGGTTATTAATATTTCTCCCGGCAAACTTGATTCCAGCTTGTGCTTCTTCCAGCCCAGCATTTCTCATGATGTACTCTGTATAGAAGTTTAATAAGCAGGGTGACAATATACAGCCATGACTTACTCCTTTCCCTATTTGGAACCAGTCTGTCATTCCATGTCCAGTTTTAACTGTTGCTTTCTGACCTGCATATAAGTTTCTCAAGGGGCAGATCAGGTGGTCTGCTAATCCTATCTCCTTCAGAATTTTCCACAGTTTATTGTGATCCACACACTCAAAGGCTTTGACATTGTCAATAAAGCAAAAATAGATCCCCACCCCCACCCCCCGTCCCCCACCCTGGAACTTGCTTGCTTTTTCGATGACTCAGCAGATGTTGTCAATTTTATCTTTGGCTCCTGTGCCTTTTCTAAAACCAGCTTGTACATCAGGAAGTTCACAGTTCACGCATTGCTGAAGCCTGGCTTGGAGAATTTTGAGCATTACTTTACTACCGTGTGAGATGAGTGCAATTGTGCGGTGCTTTGAGCACTCTTTGGCATTGCCTTTCTTTGGGATTGGAATGAAAACTGACCTTTTCCAATCATGTGGGCACTGCTGAGTTTTCCAAATTGGCTGGCATATTGAGTGCAGCACTTTCATCTTTCAGGATTAGAAATATCTCAACTGGAATTCCATCACTTCCCCTATCTTTGTTCGTAGAAATGCTTTCTAAGGCCCACTTGACTTATTATTCCAGGATGTCTGGCTCTAGGTGAGTGATCACACCATCGTGATTATCTGGGTCATGAAGATCTTTTTTTTTTTTTGGGGGGGGGGTACTGTTATTCTGTGTATTCCTGCCACCTCTTCTTAATATCTACTGCTTCTGTTAGGTGCATACCATTTCTGCCCTTTATTGAGCTGATCTTTTCATGAAATGTTCCCTTGGTATGTCTAATTTTATTGAGATCTCTAGTCTTCCACATTCTGTAGTTTACCTTTATTTCTTTGCATTGATTGCTGAGGAAGTCTTTCTTATCTCTTCGTGCTGTTGTTTGGAACTCTGCATTCAGATGCTTATATCTTTCCTTTTCTCCTTTGCTTTTCGCTTTTCTTGTTTTCACAGCTATTTGTAAAGCCTCCCTAGACAGCCATTTTGATTTTTTGCATTTCTTTTCCATGGGGATGGTCTTGATTCCTGTGTCCTGTACAATGTCATGAACCTCAGTCCATACCTCATCAGGCACTCTATCAGATCTAGTCCCTAAAATCTATTTCTCACTTCCACTGTATAATCTTAAGAGGTTTTATTTAGGTCATATCTGAATGGTCTATTAGTTTTCCCTGCTTTATTCAATTTGAGTCTAATCTGGTAATAAGGAGTTTATGAATTGAGACATAGTCACCGCCTGGTCTTGTTTTTGTTTACTGTATAGGGGTTCTCCATCTTTGGCTACAAAGACTATAATGAATCTGATTTTGGTGTTGACCATCTGGTGATGTCTGTGTGTAGACACTTCTCTTGTGTTGTTGGAAGAGGGTGTTTGCTATGACCAGTGCATTTTCTTGGCAAAACTCTATTAGTCTTTTCTCTGCTTCATTCCATATTCCAAGGCCAAATTTACCTGTTACTCGAGGTGTTTCTTGACTTCCTACTTTTGCATTCCAGTCCCCTATAATGAAAGGGACATATTATTTTTCTGTATTAGTTCTAAAATGTCTTGTAGGTCTTCATAGAACCGTTCAACTTCAGCTTCTTCAGCGTTACTGGTTGGGGCATAGACTTGGATTACTGTGATATTTAATAATTTTCCTTGGAAACAAACAGAGATCATTCTGTCATTTTTGAGATTTCATCCACACACTGCTTTTCGGACTCTTTTGTTGACCATAGTGGCTACTCCATTTCTTCTAAGGGATTCCTGCCCGCAGTGGTAGATATAACGTTCATCTAATTTAAATTTCCCCATTCCAATCTGTTTTAGATCTCTGATTCCTAGAATGTCGACGTTCACTCTTGCCATATTTTGTTTGACCCCTTCCAATTTGCCTTGATTCATGGACCTGGCATGGTTCTTATGCAATATTTGTATTTACAGCATTGGACCTTGCTTCTATCACCAGTCACATCCACAACTGGGTATTGTTTTGCTTTGGCTCCATCCTTTCATTCTTTTTTTTTTTTTTTTTATACAGATAATATTTTAATAATTCTGGAGTTATTTCTCCACTGATCTCCAGTAGCATATTGACCTGAGGCACCTACTGACCTGAGGAGTTCTTTCTTTAGTATCCTATCATTTTGTCTTTTCATACTGTTCATGGGGTTCCCAAGGCAAGAATACCGAAGTGGTTTTCCATTTCCTTCTCCAGTGGATCACATTCTGTCATACCTGTCCACCATGACCCCTCCCCCCCCCATCTTGGGTGGCCCCGGGGGCATGGCTTAGTTTCGTTAAGTTAGATAAGGCTATAGTCCTAGTGTGATTAAATTGGCTAGTTTTCTGTGATTATGGTTTCAGCGTGTCTTCCTTCTGATTCCCTCTTGCAATACCTACCATTTTACTTGGGTTTCTAGTATCTTGGATGTAGGGTATCTCTTCGTGGCTGCTCCAGCAAAGTGCAGCCACTGCTCTTTACCTTGGACAAGGGATATCTCTTCACTGCCGCCCCTCCTGACCTTGAACATGGACTAGCTCCTCTACACCCTCCTGCACCCATGCAACCACCACTCCTTGGACATGAGGTTGCTCCTCCCAGCCGCTGACCCTGGCCTTGGGTGTGGGATAGCTGCTCCAAGCCACTGCCTCTGGCTTCAGATGTGGGGTAGCTCCTCTGGGCTGCCACCCCTGACCTCGGATGTGAGGTAGCTCCTCTCGGCAGTTCCTGTGCCATCGCAGCCTGGCATTTTCGGTCACTGCCCCTGACCTTGGATGTGGGGTAACTCCTCTTGGCTGCCGCCCCTCAGGAATGGGGTCTTCCTGGTTTCTGCCTCTGACCTCGGACGTGGGTTAGCTCCTCTTGGCCGCTCTATGCACGCCTGTCACATCCGCCAATGCTATATACAAACCTAGACAGCATATTACAAACTAGAGACATTGATTTGCCTATAAAGGTCCATTTTGCCAAGGTTATGGTTTTTCTTGTAGTCATGTATGCATGTGAGATTTGGACCTTATAGAAAGCTGAGCACTGAAAAATTAATACTTTTGAGCTCTTCTAGCTAAACAAACAAACAAACAAACAAAAAACAAACAACACACACACACACACACACACACACACAACACCCAATAGAAAAATGTGGTGTTGGAGAAGACTCTTGAGAGTCCCTTGGACTTCAAGGAGATACAATTAGTCCACCCTAAAGACATCAGTACCCAGTGTTTTTTGGAAGGACTGACATTGAAGCTGAAACATTAATATTTTGGCCACCTGATGTGAAGAATTGGCTCATTGGAAAAGGCCTTGATGGTGTGAAAGATTTTAGGTGTGAGGAGAATGGGATGACAAAGAATGAGATGGTTGGATGATGGTTGCATCACTGACTCAATGGACATAAGTTTGGTTAAACTCTGGGAGTTGGTGATGGACAGGGAAGCCTGACATGCCAAGGTCCATGAGGGAAAAAAAAAGAGCTGGACATGACTGGGCAACTGAACTTACCTGAAGAATAAGCCCAACTAAGGAAGCCAAGACCTTACATAGCAAACCATAAAGAAAAAAAAAAAAATGACACAAACAGATTTACAGATATACCATGTTCTTAATGGGAAGATTCAATATTGTAAAAATTACAACCAAAAAAATCCATAGATTCAGTACAATCCTTATCTAAATACAAATAGATTTTTTCACAGTATTAGGACTTTTTTTTTTTTTTTTTTGCAATGTGTATAGAAACATAAAAGACCCCAAATAGTCAAAGCAATCTTGAGAAATAAAAACCGAGCTGAAGGAATCAGTCTCACTGATGTCAGACTATACTACAAAGCTACAGTAATCAGTAAATCATAATATTGACACAAAATCACAAATATAGATAAATGGTACAAGAAAAGCCCAGAGATAAAATCTATACGCACATGGTCACCTAATCTATAACAAAGGAGGCTTTAATACACAATGGAGAAAAGACAGTCTCTTCAATAATTGGTGCCAGGAAACTGGACAGCTACATGCCAAAGAATGAAATTAGAACACTACCTGACATACACAAAAGTAAATTCAAAGCAGATCAAAGATCTAATGTAAGATGAGAAACTATAGAATTCTTAGAGGAAAACAGGAAAAACACCCTGTAACATTCACAAATCTTCTTCTTCTTTTTTTTTTTTTTTTTTTTTGAGCCATCTCGTAGAGTAATGAAATAAAAATAAACAAAAGGGACATAATTAAACTTCAAAGCTATTGTATAAAAAAGGAAACCATAGACAAAATTAAAATTAAATCCTCAGAATGAGAGAAATTATGTACAAACAAAGTTACAAATAATTCATCTTAAAAATACAGTAATAACTCTTGTAACTAAAACAAAACAAAAAACACCCAATAGAGAAATGGGTTAGGACACCACCCCCGGTGGTCCGGTTGTCCATTGGTTAAGAATCCCACCACCAATGCAGGGGACAAGGGTTGGATCACTGTTCTATGAATATTCCATATGGCAAGGGGCAACTCAGCCAATGCACCACAGCTACACTAAAACAACTCAAACCTGAATTCACTAAAGCCCTTTCTCTGAAACAAAAGAAACCACAACAATGATAACTCCTCATACAGCAACTAGAGAATAGTCCCCACTGCAACAACAACAACAACAAAAACCTCCAAGAACAGCAAGTAAGACACAGTGCAGCCAAAAATAAATAAATAACATTTAAAAAAAAAGAAAAGAAAAAATTGGGCAAAAGACGTAAACAGACATTTCTTCAAAGACATACAGGTGGACAAAGGTACATGAAAAGATGCTTGATATCCCTAATTGTTAGACAAATTAAAATCAGAACTACAGTGAGGTATCATGTCACATCAGTTCTACTGGCCACCATGAAAAGGTCTAAAAATAAATGCTGGAGAGGATGTGGATAAAAGGGAACCCTCCTACACTGTTGGTGGGAATGTAAGTTGGTGCAGCTACTACGGAAAATGGAATGGAAGTTCTTCAGAAAAGTAATACTAGAATTGTCATATGATCCAGAAATTCCATTCCTGGGCAAAAACCAAGACAAAAGTGTGATCTCAAAAGATACATGCACTTCAATGTTCAGAGCAGCACTATTCACCATAGGCAAAACATAAAAATATGCTAAATGTGAATTGACAGATGAATGGATAAAGAAAAAGTGGTATATATACAAAATGGAATTGTTCAGTTCAGTTCAGTTCAGTCGCTCAGTCATATCCGACTCTGCGACCCCATGAATCGCAGCACGCCAGGCCTCCCTGTCCATCACCAACTCCCGGAGTTCACTCAGACTCACGTACATCAAGTCAGTAATGCCATCCAGCCATCTCATCCTCTGTCGTCCCCTTCTCCTCCTGCCCTCAATCCCTCCCAGCATCAGAGTCTTTTCCAGTGAGTCAACTCTTCACATGAGGTGGCCAAAGTACTGGAGTTTCAGCTTCAGCATCATTCCTTTCAAAGAAATCCCAGGGCTGATCTCCTTCAGAATGGACTGGTTGGATCTCCTTGCAGCCCAAAGGACTCTCAAGAGTCTTCTCCAACAGTTCAAAAGCATCAAATCTTTGGCGCTCAGCTTTCTTCACAGTCCAACCCTCACATCCATACATTACCACAGGAAAAACCATACCCTTGACTAGATGGACCTTTGTTGGCAAAGTAATGTCTCTGCTTTTGAATATGCTATCTAGGTTGGTCACACATTTCCTTCCAAGGAGTAAGCGTGATTTAATTTCATGGCTGCAGTCACCATCTGCAGTGATTTTGGAGCCCCCTCCCCCCAAAAAAAAATAAAGTCTGACACTGTTTCCCCATCTATTTCCCATAAAGTGATGGGACCGGAAGCCATGATCTTCGTTTTCTGAATATTGAGCTTTAAGCCACCTTTTTCACTCTCCACTTTCACTTTCATCAAGAGGCTTTTGAGTTCCTTTTCACTTTCTGCCATAAGGGTGGTTTCATCTGCGTATCTGAGGTTATTGATATTTCTCCCAGGAATCTTGATTCCAGCTTGTGTTCCCTCCTGTCCAGTGTTTTTCATGATGTACTTTGCGTATAAGTTAAATAAGCAGGGTGACACTTTTATTCGGATATATACTTTACATACAATGAAAGATACCAATATTATTATTCCCATTCATGTTATTATTATTATTTTTTTAATTGCGGTATACAATATTGGGTTAGTTTCTGCTTTACACAGAGTAATAGTTATACACATATCCGACAAAACAGACCTTAAACTAAATATGATTACAAGAGATAAGAGAGGTTATTACATAATTATCAAGGGATTAATCAAAGAGGAAGACATAACAATTGCAAATATCTATGCATCCAACATAGGAACACCTCGACACATAATACAAACACTAACCAACATAAAAGGATAAAATTGACAGTAACACAATCATAGTAGGAGACTTTAACATCCCACTCACACCAAAGAACAGATCATCAAAGCAGAAAATTAATAAGGAACCACAATTTTTAAATGATATAAGAGATGAACTGGGTCTCATTAATATCTTAAGGACATTCCATCCAAATACAGAACAATACACCTTTTTCTAAAGTGTACATGGAACGTTCTCAAGGACAGAGCACAAATCAAATCTCAGTGAAATTAAGAAAATTGACATCATATCAAGCATCTTCTCTGACCAAAACACTTGACACTAGATATAAATTACAAGAAAAGATTAAAAAAAAAAAAAAAACTGTAAGAAACACAAATGCATGGGTATTAAACAAAATGTTTCTAAATAACCAAAAGTTTATTGGAGACATCAAAAGGGAAATCTATATTTTTTTCTAGAAACAAAATAAAATGAAAATAATACAACTCAAAACCTAATGGGATGCAACAAAAGCAGTTCTGAGAGAGAAGATTGTAGCAATACAATTCTCCTAACTGAAAAAAGAAAAGAAAAGGAAAACATTGAATAGACAACCTCAATTTACACCCAAAACAACTGAAAAAGCAAAAACAAAATCAAAATTACTAGATGAAATAAATCATAAAGATCCCAGCAGAAATGCTTTAAAAATAAATGAAAGGAACAATAGTAAAAATTAATAAAACTAAAAGCTGGTTCTTTAAGAAGATAAAATCGACAAGCCTTTAGCCCAAATCATCAAGAAAAAGAGGAGAGAATAATCAGATCAACAATCTTAGAAACGAAAAATGAGAGATTACAACAACCAGTGAAATAACACAAAGGATTATAAGAGACTGAAAGATGGACTGCAGGGATCTGACGGAGGAGATTGTGGTGGTAAATGCCTGTAGAGTTAAGTCAAGCTGCCACAGAAGCAAGCTGATACTGCCGAGTCATATATAGGGGGGTGGATCCATTACTATAGCCTCTGTCTCCCCACAAGCCAGCATCTGCACCTGATGAATACAGAGGCTGGCCCATCAAGTGCCTGACTCACTGAACTACGGAATAGGACTCCACCTAGGGTTTCCCTTTAAGTGCCTGATGCACCAAATTACAGAATAGGACCTCAGCCTGGGGTGCCTCTCTATGCGCCTGACCCACTGAACAACAGGGAAGGACCCCAGAAAAGGGAGCCCTCTAAGTGCCTGAATGGGCAGAGCCACAGAGAAATATTAGGCATAGAGGCCTCCAAATTGCCAGCTACAGGGCCTGGAAAAAAAACTCTGATAGAACCATTACCTCCTGTAGCAGAGGCAGTCTGAGTCTCTGCACATTTAGGGCCAACAGGGTCCCCACAAACCAAGAAGCTGTACCATCTTCATGCTCAACTCTCACTGGGGAAGAACTACCACAGACAAAAATATCTTGTGTCTATGTGCACAGGGTGCTTCCATAGCGTCCAACTCTTTTCTTCCCTGTATATTGTGGCCTGCCATGCTTCCCGGTCAGGGAGGGTGGTTCTCCAGGCAAGAATACTGGAGCCTTATTTGCCAATACTTGATGCCATACCCTTCTAGAGCACTATATTTCCTCCTGCCCTAGTTGCTGAACCCCCTGAAAACCTGGTGTTGCCAGAACTCCTGTGATCCAAGCAGCTGGAACCCTGCCACACCTGGCCTTCACAGGGGCAAACCCAAGTCCTCCAGAGCAGCCTCAGGAGCAAACCCCAGTGGACGAACCTCATGCAGAGATGGAAATAAAACCACAATTGAAACCCAGAGGCAGTGTGGTTAAGGAAGAACACCCAAAACTTTCGTACTAACTGTAGAAGCTGCAGATTAAATCCACATGATCAGCTAGACAGACCATCATTGAGAGCTTCCACAAAAGAATATGCACTAGTTCTGAAATCTGTGGACATTGGAGGCAAGAACACATAGGAGTAAGACCAGATTAGAATCTGATCTGACCCCAAAGCAGGTCCAGAGATCAGCACAATGTTGGAGGGTATCATCCTAAGGAGGTGAGGTGAGTTGTTACTCTCACAGAGTGAAAGGACTCTGACAGGAGTGGCTCAAGATAAACATGTATTATACTTATGCTATGACTTGCTCTATAGATCCCATTGGGTTTTTCCCTCCCCACTATAGCTGTCGATTTTATTGGCACTATGAAATCTAATGAAGCTTTTGAGCTTTTTCTTTTTTCTCTCAGTCACTTTTTTTATTGCTGTTATAAACTCTGCTCCTATGTTGGGCTTTTGAAATTCTGTGGAATTTTCCTTTCTTTTTTTCTTTCAGCTTTTTCTAATTTTAATTTTTGAATCCTATTTTTATTTTTCTATATTTATTCCTTTGTTTGCTATCCTTGCTGTTTTGTCCCCCTTGCAGTTAATCTTTAATATACATAAATATTTTTTATCTACCTGTGTGTAACTTGCATATCTATACTTCTTTTCTTTTTTCCTTGCCTCTCAACATAGTTGTTAATTTTATTTTCATTGCTTTATTCCCTACTTGGAACCTTGCTTTTTTGTTTCCAGTTTGTCTATATTTAGTTCTTAACTGGTAAATATAATTTTTTATTGCTTTGTTTGCTGGCTCAATCTACTGTTCTTTATTTTTATAGGGCACTTTTCACTTTGTTCATGGGTTTATATACCTATTATTTTCATTATTATTTGCCTGATTTTTCTAGGGTTAATCTTTGGTTTCTCATTTTTGGATATTATAATCTCACTTAATGCCATAACAAACCACTTGTGGTATCTTCATTCCTGACCAGAGATCAAACCCTGAACCTTTGGAGTAAGAGGGCTGAATGCAAGATCCTAGAATAACAGAGAAATAACCCTAGGGAGTATCAAATAGTGAGAACTCACACAAAGGAAACCTCTTGAATACAAGTCCCAGCACGACCCAACCAGTAACGTCCTGTGCAGGACACTTCATCCAAAACAACAACAACAACAACAACAAAGCAAAAATAAAAACCCAGTCATCAGCAGACAGGATTGCCACCTCACTCAGCCTTGTCCTCCAGAGGAAGAATAAACAAACAAAACAGCACATAAAGAGAGAAAGGGGGGGAAAAAAAAAGCACAAATCTCAGCCTATACAAACCGTACACAAACCACTTGACCAACCTTAGGAGGGAAGAAGCCAAAAGGGGGGAAAAAAAAAATCAACCTTGAATCTTGGGAAAAGGAGATCTGAAACACAATAAGTCAAAAAAAAAAAAAATGATACGACAGAGAAATAATACAAATGAAGGAACAAGCTAGAAACACAGAAGTCCAAATAAATGAAGAGGAAATAGGCAAACTACCTGAAGAGTAAACTCTGTGAATTGGTGATGGATAGGGAGACTCAGTGCACTGCAGTCCATCGGGTAACAAAGAGTTGGACAAGACTGAGCAACTGAACTGACTGACTGCAGAAGAGCTGAGCTATAGATCTATTCTAAGGAAGGCTGAGTTAAAGATAGCTGAGCTAATAATAGCTGTACTAAGTAGGGCTATACTAAGAGATACAGGAGGGCTGAGTTTAGGGGCTGAGCTTATAGATCTGAGCAAAGGAGAGCTATAGACAGCTGAACTAAGGAGCTCTCAGGAGGACTGATCTAAGAAGAATGAGGAGACACCAGGTTTTGTGGTTTCTCTGGCTCATTCTATTCTAATGTACAACCAAGCATGACAAAAACTCTAAGACAATAGTAGTCATCCTTAGAGAGGAGGGAATTAAAACAAAACAAAACAAAACATCATGGAAGCATGTCTCTGAAACTGCAGCCTTCAAACTATTGCTGATGGACATCTGATATTCATAAGACTGCTGGGCTCTACATGACACCTACCCTTCAACATGTCAGGAGTCACACATCAAAATAACAATAATAAATGCAAAAACAAAATTGGGACACATTCAGAAAGAAAAAAATCACCAGTTTAATACATTTCAAAGTGCTTTCAAAAGCCAAAAACCCTATGAATAATGCAAAAAGGCTATGAATAGTGCTCAACAGGGTTTCTTATCAAAGATATGAAATCTAAACTTCCAAGAGACAACAACTCTGAGAACTTGAAAGGCCACCATAGAAAACGGTCCAGAGCACAAATGGTATATTAACATTAGCCAGAGGGATCCTTTTATAATAGTGGAGGCATATAAATGGGAAGAGCCAGTATAAAGATCACTGTCCATGTGACTTTATAAAAACTGTCTTAGTCTTTGTAGACTGGGGCATGGGGAAAGGAGTTGATAAGAAAAACGATACAGGGGGCCCAAGTCTTTCTTGAAACAAGAGTACTTTATTTGCAGAACTGCATGCTTATATATCTTCATAAAAGGCAGCTTTAGGCAGTTAAAATAATGAGCAGACACAAAGCCAAACAAATAACAATCATCAAAGTGTCAGAAAACATTCCATATCCTGCGTAAGAGGGGCATAACTGAATAGATTATCTTTAAATAAAAGTTACTGAAGGGAGTCATTGAAAGGAGTCCAAGCGAGTATTCTTTTTCATAATCTCAGTACTGAGAACTTCGTGGAGCTCTGCTCACTCCTTTTTTCAAAGAACTGATAGAGAATAGAGTCCTTGACAAATGGCACACAAATAAAGAAAATAACATATTGGATCCCTTAAATTTGAATATCTCCTGACAGAAACAAAAGATACAAACTGTGACAAGGCCTCTCTACTCCTAGGATACTTCAGAAATACACTAATTTTGAAAACCACATGTCAGAGAAAGCGTGCACTGCACTAGCATTCCTAATGCCCAGAGATGAAAGTAAAGAAAGTATACAGGACAGAGATGAACAGATCAAGGAATAGAATATGAGTTCATGATGGAATATGACTCAGGCATTGAAACAAGAAAATAATGTCAATGTCAGAGGTCTAGAAATGTGTGGTGATAATCAGAGTCAGTGAAGATGGAACAGTTGAGAGCTGTTGGTGGAAAATTATGAAAAAGATGAGAATACCAGACCACCTGACCTGCCTCTTAAGAAATATATATGCAGGTCAGGAAGCAACATTTAGAACTGGATGTGGAACAACAGACTTGTTCCAAATAGAAAAGGAGTATATCAAGTCTATATATTGTCACCCTGCTTATATAACTTATATGCAGAATACATCATTAGAAACACTGGACTGGAGAAAGCACAAGCTGGAATAAAGATTGCCAGGAGGAATGCAAATAACCTCAGATATGCAGATGACACCACCCTTATAGCAGAAAGTGAAGAAGAACTAAAACACCTCTGGATGAAAGTGAAAGAGGAGAGTGAAAAATTTGGCTTAAAGCTCAACATTGAGAAAACTAAGATCATAGCATCCGGTCCCATCACTTCATGGCAAACAGATGAGGAAACAGCAGAAACAGTGGCTGACTTTATTTTTCTAGGCTCCAAAATCACTACAGATGGTGATTGCAGCCATGAAATTAAAAGACGTTTGCTTCTTGGCAGGACAGTTATATCCAAACTAGATAGCATATTGAAAAGCAGAGACATTACTTTGCCAACAAAAGTCCGTCTAGTCAAGTCTGATTTTTCCAGTGGCCATGTATGGATGTGAGGATTGGAATAAAAAGAAAGCTGAGCACTGGAAAATTGATGCATTTGAATTGTGGTGTTGGAGAAGACCCTTGAGAGTCTTTAGGACTTCGAGGAGATCCAACCAGTCCATCCTAAGGGAGAAGAGTCCTGAGTGTTCATTGGAAGAACTGATATTGAAGCTGAAACTCCAATACTTTGGCCACCTGATGCAGAGAGCTGACTCATTTGAAAAGACCCTGATGCTGGAAAGAGTTGTAGGCAGAAGGAGAGGGTACAATGGAGGATGAGGTGGTTGGATGGCATCATTGACTCCATGGACATGGGTTTGGGTGGACTCCGGGAGTTAGTGATGGACAGGGAAGCCTGGTGTGCTGCAGTTCATGGGGGTGCAAAGTCAGAGATGACTGAGTGAATGAACTGAACTGAACTGATTTACGTATCAAATGAGACAGACAATATTGCTGTCAGTGAGTACCTCAACTGAGGTCAAATGAACACCCAGTGCTGGGAACTCCCTGATACTTAGCAAAGGGGATGGATGAGAGGAAGGCTTACATTAGAAGGCTGAAATTCACAGATTCCCACAAATCCCTGCCGAATACATAATTCACAGGGACTGAATAAGCAAGAGTGATGTACTACACAGTTTTTGCAAGCAGGTCAGAGGAAATAATCACTGCTGAATGCATCTGTGTATTGGTGTAAGGGAGCAATAATTGGTACAGCTACAACAAAGGCAACTCTGTACATCAGCTTTGTCAAACAACAAATATGAAGTACAATAAAAACAAAAAGAAGACACAAGCTTTCAGGATTGGTGTTGGGGGGAGGGGCTTCCTCTACTTCATTCTACTCTTATTTACAAACTGAAATTGCTCATACCTCTAAAGATGTAGTTACCATAGTAACAAGAAGAAAACCAAAAAAATGCTGCTGCCTCGTGTCTGCTTTTGGAAGCAACAACCTTAAACCTTAGGCTGATGGACACTGATTATTCACAAGTGCCAGTGATCAGGCACTAAATGACATTTACCCTTACAAAATGCCTAGGGATTACACACTGAAATAAAAACAAGAAAAAAAAATACATGATCATGAGGAAAGTTCAATATGTAAATCCCAGTCAATGCATAAAAAGAAGCCTCTGGAAATATACATTATTTACTTTATTATCAGTGATATGAAAAGTTACACTGCAATGCAATACCACTACTAAGAAACAAAACAGGACACTTTCCAAAATTCTGCAGACAAAAAAGAGTAGAGCAGTGTTAGCAAAGGGAACCCTGTATGCCACAGGTGGCAGGTAAGTAGTCAGAAACTTTATGGCATGACTGTCAACGTGACTTGGAATTACAAAATGGTACAGAAGATGTCATGTGGTGGTTCCACTCCCAGAGAATTTGAGAAACTGACTGATCATGGAAAACACATGTGCACATCTCCACCCCCACAAACATGCACTGCAGCAGCATTTACAACACACAAGAGATGAAAGGAAAGAAAATTGTTGGGTGCAGACAAAAAGAGAAAGAAATGTGACGGAGAGACATAACAAAATATAACTCCAACCTTATGAAAATGCAAAAAATGACATTTTGAGGGATACACAGAAATCTAGAGTGAATCACAGTAAGTAAGGAGGGCGGATTAAAGAGAGATCATATCCTATACTTTTCAGAGGGGATTAAAAAAAATGAAACATTGATGATATTAAGTACTGAAACAAAAGTGAAATGGACTTACACTCCTGGTAAGAAAATTAGGGTTAGCAAAGGGTATTGGTGGGTGAGAGGCCAAAAGGTGAAGGTTGGAATAAACTTCTACCCACAAATACTTATTCAATTAATAATCCACATGGACCTATAGCAAGAGACATGTGCTCAACAGATTCTAAAAACATCTGTGACAATAACTGCAGCTGAATACCTCCAGGTAGCTGTGCAAGGGAATGAAAAATGGTTTCCCTTTAAAAAAAAAAAAAAAAAAAAAAAAAAAAAAAACAAAAAAAACCACAAGGGTGTAAATAGTCATAAACAAGAAACAAAGTTTCACGTAAAGAAAACCCTTAAAGACTAAAGGGACAAAATTTGTGGTGACTTCCTGTGTCTCACTTGACTCTCCTTTATAACCAGGCCTGGAATAATCACAGAGACTGATGTTACCATAGCAACAAGAGGAGGGACAAAAGAAATACTGCCGCTTCATGAACATTTTCTCTAACAACAACCTTAAAATGCTTGCTGATGGGCACGTTTCACGAGGGTCCTGAACTCCAACTGACACCCAACCTTAACAAATTGCCAGGCCTCACAGAGGGGGAAATCAATAAAATAGACACAGGAGACCCTAATAGGAAGAGGATATGAACAGGTAAACACTATTCTGTGTTTCTTTACAAAAGTACGTGACAATATGCACTTAGGACCAATTCTAACAGACATCCAAACTGGGAGGACAGCTCTGCCTGAGCATGGCAAAAAGGTAATTATCAAAGCTGGACATGGAATCAATGGTAGAGTAGCATTAGTACAATGGACCTTTAGGGTACTGGTGGGATGGACCTGTTAAGAGCTACTTTGATCATGATTAGAAAAGTGCACTCCCGAGAGAAAATTAAATAAATAAAGAGGTATAGACAGTATGATAAATCGGATCCTCTCTGGAATATTTCAGAAATAAATAGATTTTGAATACTGCATAGCACGAACAGGTACTGCCACACCATTCAGAACGTCAGAGAAGGAATTTAAGACTGCATACCTGGACAGAGAAATGGATAAAAAAGTTTGATATAGGTCTAAAATGAATCTTTAATCAAGGATTGAAATATGAAAGTAAGCCATCTTCAGAGATAGAGATAAATTAAGAGGTAATCACACTGAGTGAAGGAGCTTCAATTGAAGAAATATCATGGAATGCAATCATGGAGCGGCAGGATACAAAAATCCACTGCAGTGAGCATCCACACAAAGGTGATGTCAACATCCAACCTGGCAAGAAGCTTATGGGTAGAAGAGGACAGTGGTGGATGGAAGGGATATATCTGGAACTTGGTATTAATTTCTTCCCACAGACACATATACAATACAGAATCCCCATAAATCTACTACAGCAAGAGTGGTAGATGAAATAATTTCTATTAATATGTAGGTGAAAGCAAGCACAGATGAATAAGTACAGCAGTCTTAATGTCTCAGAACAAGAATCTATACATGTAAAACCAATTCATCCTTGTC
Source organism: Syncerus caffer (assembly GCA_902825105.1). NCBI lineage: Eukaryota > Metazoa > Chordata > Mammalia > Artiodactyla > Bovidae > Syncerus > Syncerus caffer. Next base: position 145,236 of record CADEAB010000073.1, on the reverse strand, counting down.
TTAAATGTAAAGAGAATAGGAATATTTACTTCAAAAATCCAAGAGGGAAGAGACATCAGGTGTGGTGGCATCCTCTGACTTGTTCTACTCTAATATACTTCCAGGCCTGACAAAAACTCTCAGGCAGCACAGGGCATCTTAAAAGAGGAGGGAATAATAAAGCCTTAAAGTGTGGAGGGTTTTCTCTGTAACGGCAGCCTTAAAACTATCCCTCATGGACATCTGATATTCACAAGATTTCTGGACTTAAAAAAAAAATCACTTAATATTCCCAAGGGTGTTGTGCTTTAAATAATATCTGTCTTTCAATAATTGCTAGCAGTCTCCTGTGAATGAAAAATGTCAAACAGCACACCATATCTGGAAGAAAATACCAACAAGTAAATACAATTCTCAGTATTTCTTTAAAAACACATTAAATATGCTCATTATAGTGAATTACTTTGAACTCTTTGGGGTTCACCTCTTTGTGATCTCAAAAACCATAGTCCACCAAGTTCCTCTGTCCATGGAATTTTCCAGACAAGAAATGTGGAGTGAGTTTCCATTTCCTCCTCCAAGGGATCTTCCCAACTTACATATCCTTTGACTCCTGCCTTTGTAGATGGGCTCTTTACCACTATGCCACATGGGAAGCCAGTGTATTATTAGAGATACAAAAACTATACTAATGAGGTATCACCTCTTAGTAGTGAAAAAATATCAAATATTATACAGAGAAGACATTGTAGAGGAACATCTTTAAAGGGCACTCTTTATGGTACTAGTGGGATATAATTGGTAGGAGACATTACAAAAGTCACTACAAAGTGTTCTGTAAAGATAACAAGATAATGACCATATGATACAGCAGATCCACTCCTAAGAATATTTAAGGAAAAAAAAAAAAAAAACCTTAAAAAATATGTAAGCCAACCATGTGCTGCAGGAAGATTAACAACATCCTATACATGAAAATTGCAGCCATGAAATTGAAAGACACTTACTCCTTGGACGGAAAGTTATGACCAACCTTGATAGCATATTCCAAACCAGAGACATTACTTGGCCAAAAAAGTTCCATCTAGTCAAGCCTATGGTTTTTCCAGTGGTCATATAAGGATGTTAGAGTTGGACTGTGAAGAAAGCTGAGCACTGAAAAATGGATGCTTTTGAACTGTGGTGTTGGAGAAGACCCTTGAGAGTCCCCTGGACTGCAAGGAGATCCAACCAGTACATTCTGAAGATCAGTCCTGGGTGTTCTTTGGAAGGACTGATGCTAAAGCTGAAACTCCAATACTTTGGCCACCTGATGTGAAAAGTTGACACACTGGAAAAGACTCTGGTGCTGGGAAGGATCGTGGGCAGGAGGAGAAGGGGACGAGAGGATAAGATGGTTAGATGGCACACTGACTAGATGGGCATGAGTTTGGGTGAACTCCGGGAGTGGTGATGGACAGGGAGGCCTGGCTGCAATTCATGTAGTCACAGAGGGTCTGACACGACTAAGCGACTGAATTGAACTGAACTGATACATGAAAATCAAAACTGATGCACCACTATCGAAAGCAATAAGAATTTCTTTTTATTGAAGAATTCTGTAAATTACTTTACAGAATTTTGTTGTTTTCCATCAAACTTCAATATGAGTCAGTCATATGTGTGTATATCTTCTGCCCATCTCTCTCTCTAGTATGCAGTTAACACACACACACACACACACACACACACACACACACACGCACACACCTCTAAATATATAGTTACCATATGATCCAACAATCTCACTACTTGGCATATATCAAGTAAGATGAAAACTCCCATCAGAAAAGTGGTATGCACAACATTGTTTATAGTAGCACAATGTACAGTAGCAAAGACATGAAAAAAACCTTAAATGTCCATAGATAGGTGAATGTATAAAAACAGATATATTGTGTATACAATGGGATATTAGCTATAAGAAATAATGAAATAATGCTATTTTTTTTTCAACTTGGATGGACCTTAGATAATCGTACTAAGTAAGTCAAATAGAAAAAGACATGAGGATCTTAGGTGGGTTCAGCTCACCTTGACACTTCCTTTGGACCTCAGTTGATGAGAGGTCTTCATATTTTCCCCCTGTGTATCTACAGTTTGCTGCTTCATAATATCTCTACAGCCTTGTGGCTTCCCGGTCACCTTAATCATTTTGAAGACTCCCAGCGGTGTGCTCCAGAGCCCATGAGCACCCCTATATATACCCCTTACCAGGAGGCCACACCCTTAAGCTTTAAAGAGGTCAGCAAGTAATTTCACCATTCAATGGTGACCCTGGGTGAGCCTTGACATCACAAAGACCCATCCTGACACCTCTAGGGGACGATGGGAAGCAAATCAGAGAGAATCGCCCCCCTCCCAATTCTTTTAACCACACCCACTAGCTTCGTAGCGTTTTAGAGCATCATTTAAATTTCTTATTTTATATGATTTTTTTTTCCAGAAGTTTAAAAGGGAAATTTTACAGAACTTTCTTTGGAGTAGAATTCCTGCATGGCTGAATAGACAATAAACTAAGAATTATAAAATCACATTTGAAAAATATTTGGAAGATAGCTGATAAAGGGCTCATTTACCTCATTTATGCAGCGTCCAAAGTTAAAATAAGAAACAAAGATGAAAAAACCCAATAGAAGAGAACTGTGAAATAAACAAGGGTACAAAGAAATACAGGTTACCCAGAGGGAGGGAAAAAAAAAAAAAACAGGAAAAATTACCCCAAATCAGGAAGAAATGTGGAACCTAATTGGTAATAAAAGAAATGCAAACTAAAACAATAATGGAATATGATTTTTCATCATGTAAATTGCCAAAGTTCAATGAGAAAGTTGAAAAATACCAAATTTGTCCTGCAAATTGAGGATGGAGAATTGGAAAATGCGTGTTTCAGGAGTGTTCTGAAAGCATAGTGTGATGCAACTTTCTGAAGCACAATTTGACATTATCTACTAAATTTGTTAATGCAGGGAGCCACTTAGCAAGACCCTCTTTGGAATTTGCATTGCAGAAATATTTCTTCACCTGTGGCAGATTCATTTCGATACTTGGCAAAACTAATACAATTATGTAAAGTTTAAAAATAAAATAAAATTTATAAAAAAAAAAAAAAAGAATTTATGGAATATAAAAAAAAAAAAAAAAGAAATATTTCTTCAACTTCACCAAGATTATATAGATAATGCTCACTGCAAAAAAAAAAAAAAAAAAAAAAAATCCCCATCATCCTAGAATATCTCTTTGGTACCCTTCTTCACACTGACCTTCCCCCATGCAACCACTGTTCTCAGTTCTATTAGTTTAGATTACTTTTGCTTTATCTAAAACTTCCTAAAAATGGAGCCTACAGTATGTACACATGTGGTTGCTTAACAATGTGTTAATTTCTGCTGTACAGCAAAGATATCAGGTGTGCCTGTGTATAAATATACTTTTTGAATTTCCTTCCAACTTAGGTCACCAAGAGCAATAAGGACAGTTCCCTGTGCTACTTAGATAGTTCCCAATAGTTATCAAGGCATTATTTTTCAACATATGCAAACAGCTTAAGTAACTCAGTGTTACAAAAACAAACAAAAACTCCATCACAAAACAGGCAGATCTAAACGGACATTTCTCCAAAGAAGTCATACAGATGATGAAAAAACACATGAAAAGAGGCTCAACAACACTAATTATTAAAGAAATGCAAATCAAAACTACAATGTGATATTACTTCACACCAGTCCAAATAGCTATCAACAAAAATTCTACAAACAATAATTCCTGGAGAGAGTGAGAAGAAAAGGTAACACACTTGCACTAATTGGTACAGCCACTACGGTGAACAGCATGGAAGCCCCTGAAAAATAATTAATATTAATAATAATAATAATAAAATAAAAAAAATAAAAAATAAAAATAAAATCACCATATGACCTACACCTGGGATTTTTCCTGGAGAAAAGTTTAAACACCAAAAGATGCATGCACTCTAATGTTCATTGCAGCATTATTTACTGTAACCACGACATGCAATATTTTTTAACCATAGCAAAAACAGAAAAAAAAAAAAAAAAAAAAAAGCAAGCAGTCTCTAAACAGCGGGTCAAGTTCCTAGGTATTTGTAAAAGTAGAAGCTTAAAGATAAGCAAATAAAGCAAGAATCACCTAGTAGAACCAAGTTCTATGTTTACATTCAAATAGAAAATATGATTTTATAGTAAAATAACTAGCACACCTTCTTCTTTTTATCTCCCTGGCCCAGGAACTCAGAATTCTAAGCCAATGTTAAATGAGATCATGGGTGATTTTTTCATTCTTTGTTTTTTGTTCTCAACTTTATGTTTTCTGTTATGATCATGTATTGATTTTTAATAAAGCTATACAGTACGTTTTTCAACATGTAAATAATACATTTTAATTTTATAAATTACATTCATTAGTATATTTCTAGTTCTCCTTGAGAGGGCATCATATGCATTGTAAACGTTTATTTATACCCACATATACATATGAGAGAATACGTTCATAAGCATTCTATTTCTCCAAAAGAGGGCAGCATAAGCACAATAAATATTTATTCATTCACACATATACTCTGGACTGTCCCTAGGACTCCAAGGAAATGAAACCAGTCAATACTAAAGGATATTGGTCCTGTATACCCATTGGAAGGACTGAACCTGAAGCTTAAACTTCAAGTCTTTGACAACCTGATGCAAATAACTGACTCATTGTAAAAGTCCCTGATGAAGATTGAAGGCAGGAAGAGAAGAGGATGACAGAGGATGAGATGGTTGGGTGGCATCACCCACTTGATTGACCTGAGTTTGAGCAGGCTCAGGTAGTTGGTGACGGACAGGGAAACCTGGCATGCAACAGTCCATGGGGTAGCAAAGAGGTGGAAATGACTGAGCAACTGAAGTGAAGTGGCTGACATATACATATAAAATCCTAAAACATACTCAAAACGGATGTACTATACCGAGTGGTTTACTACACAACTTTAATAATATATCTTGGAAAATAAACATAGATGAATACCTCTGTATTGTTAAAATGATACAAGAATATGTACAGCTACAACAATAAGGCCATTTGAGCCAACATGAATGTACTGAGAGATGATCATACTAAATAAAGTGAAGCACACAAGGAAAGACAAATAACAAATTATCTCGCTTAAATGTGAACTCTTAGATATGACATAAATGAACACATGTATGAAACATAAACACATTCATGGACATAGAGAACATATTTATGGCTTCCAAGGCAGAGAGAAATAGGGGGGTGGGGAATGGAGTAAGAGATTGGGGTTAAACTGGAGTTTAAACAAATATACTCCATAAACTAGAGAATATGGAAGGGATTGACAAGTTCCTACAATAGATCACAGATACATATTTTCAGTATCCTATGATAAATCAAAATGAAAAAAAATATACATATGAGACTTCCCTGGCAGTCCAGTGGTTAAGACTCTACACTTCCACTGCAGAAGATGTAGATTCAAACCCTGGACAGGGAGGGCCATCCTAAGATGGCAGAGGAATAGGACAGGGAGATCACTTTCTCCCCCACAAATTCACCAAAAGAACATTTAAACACTGAGTAAATTCCACAAAACAACTTCTGAATGCTGGCAGAGGACATCAGGCACCCAGAAAAGCAGCCCATTGTCTTCAGGAGGTAGGAAAAATATAAAAGACCAAAAAAAGAGACAAAATAGGTAGGGATGGCGCTCCATCCCAGGAAGGGAGTCTTAAAAAGAGAGAAGTTTCCAAACACTAGGAAACACTCTCACTGCTGAGTTTGTAGCGAGCCCTGGAAGCACAGAGAGCAACATAATATGGAGGAAAAATAAGTAAATAATTTAAACCCACAGATTACAAGCCCAACGGTAACTCCCCCAGTGGAGAAGCAATGCAGACGCCTGCACCTACCACTAGCAAGTAGGGGCTGGGAAGGGAGACGTGCACTGCATTGTTTAGAGTAAGGATCGGGTCTGAATGTCCTGAGGGTGATCAGAACGAACTAATTTGGGCTTGAAAAGCAGACTGTGGGATAGCTACCACACAAAAAGCCCTAAGACACCGCCAGGCCAGCACACAGAACAAAGGGCTTAACAGAACCAGCCAGCTGCAGACCATCCCCATTGGGTGACAGGCAGCAGAGCCAGAAGGGGGCAATTGAAGCCCCAGAGAGACATTATATACCAAACTGAAAGCAGGCTTCTTTGCTAACTAAGACTTCTTGGGGTTCTGGACAATCATCATCTGCCTAAGAAGTTACACTGGTTGTACACCCAGAAAACTGAGTGGCAGGGATGGGAGAGGTGGTAAGTTACAGTGACCACACTTGCCAAACACCTCATCACCTGAGCTGCCTGGAGCTTGGAAGGGAACAAAACGCAGGCCCAACAGAGTCTGCACCTCTGAGGACTAAGAGTGCCTGAACCTGAGAGGCTTAGACCTGGGAGGTACATGCAGCCTGGGGCCAGCCTTGGATGGTTACCAGTGGAGCAACCTAGAGCCTGAGCTGTATGGGCAGGGAGGATGAATGCACTATGAGTGGCGGCAGGCCCAGTGTGGCTGAGAATGCAAGCACACACCAGTGTTATTTGTTTGCAGCGTCCTTCCCTCCCCACAGGACGACTAAACAAGTGAGCCTAAAAACAAGTGTCCACCACCGTCCCCCTTGTGTCAGGGTGGAAATCAGACACCAAAGAAACCAGCAAACAGAAGAAGCTAAAACCGAGGTAACAGCCTTGGAAATGACAGGTGCAATAGATTAAAACTCTGTAGTTAGTACCGTCTACATAGGAAGGGGCCTATAGATCTTGAGAAATATAAGCCAGACCAAGGAACTATCTGAAAATGAACTGACCCCACACTGCCCACAACAACACCAGAGAAAGTCCTATATATGTTTTTATCATCATTCTTTTCTTTTTTCTTTTGCTTTTACTTTTTTTTTAATTTTAAGTGCTGTATTACTCCTTTTATTTTCATTTTTATAACCTATTACTTTTCAAAAAAAAAGACTATTTTAGAGCAAACTGTATATATATAATTTTTGTGACTTTTTTTCTCTTTAATATTGTATATAGAAAATCAAACCTCTACTCTAGAATTTTAATCTTTGCTCTTAGGTATTTGTTATCAACTTTGTACATTTAAGAACCTAATCTTCAGTACCTCTTTTTACTTGGGAGTGAGATTACTGGCTTGCATGCTCTCTCCCTCTTTGGACTCTCCTTTTTCTCCAACAGGTCGCCCAGATCTCTCCACAATGACCCGTCCGTCTTGGGTTGCCCCACGGGCATGGCTTACTTTCATTGACTTAGACAAGGATGTGGTCCTAGTATGATTAGATTGACTAGTTTTCTGTGAGTATGGTTTCAGTGTGTCTGCCCTCTGATGCCCTCTTGCATCACCTACCGTCTTACTTGGGCTTATCTTACCTTCGGCATTGGGTATCACTTCACGGCTGCTCCAGCAAAGCGCAGCCTCTGCTCCTTACCTTGGACGAGGGGTATCTCCTCACCATCCCCCTTCCTGGCCTTCAGCTTGGGATAGCTTCTCTAGGCCCTCCTGCACCCGCGTAGCCACGGCTCCTTAGATGTGGGGTTGGTCATGCCGGCCACCACCTCTGGCCTTCGGCGTGGGGTTGGTCCTGCTGGCCGCCGTCCCTGGCCTCTGGTGTGGGGGCATGGGGTAGCCCCTCCAAGTCACCGCCCCTGGACTTGGGCTGAACAGTATGAAAAAGCAAAATGATAGGATACTGAAAGAGAAACTCCCCAGGTCAGTAGGTGCACAATATGCTACTGGAGATCAGTGGAGAAATAACTCCAGAAAGAATGAAAGGATTGAGCCAAAGCATAAAGAATACCCAGATGTGGATGTGACTGGTGATAAAAGCAAGGTCTGATGCTGTAAAGAACAATATTGCATAGGAACCTGGAATGTGAAGTTCATTAATCAAGGCTAATTGGAAGTGGTCAAACAAGAGATGGCAAGAGTGAATGTCGACATTCTAGGAATCAGCAAACTAAAATGGATTGGAATGGGTGAATTTAACTCAGATGACCATTATATCTACTACTGCGGGCAGGAATCCCTCAAAAGAAATGGAGTAGCCATCATGGTCAAATAAAGAGTCCGAAATGCAGTACTTGGATACAACCTCAAAAACAACAGAATGATCTCTGTTCGTTTCGAAGGCAAACCATTCAATATCACAGTAATCCAAGTCTATGCCCCAACCAGTAACACTGAAGTTGAATGGTTCTATGAAGACCTACAAGACCTTTTAGAACTAACACCCAAAAAAGATGTCCTTTTCATTATAGGGGACTGGAATACAAAAGTAGGAAGTCAAGAAGCACCTGGAGTAACAGGTAAATTTGGCCTTGAAATACAGAATGAAACAGGACAAAGACTAATAGAGTTTTGCCAAGAAAATGCACTGGTCATAGCAAACACCCACTTCCAACAACACTAGAGAAGCGTCTACACATGGGCATCACCAGATAGTCAACACCAAAATCATATTGATTATATTATTTGCAGTCAAAGATGGAGAAGCTCTATACAGTCAACAAAAACAAGACCAGGAGCTGACTGTGGCCCAGATCATGAACTCCTTATTGCCAAATTCAGACTTAAATTGAAGAAAGTAGGGAAAACCACTAGACCATTTAGGTATGACCTAAATCAAATCCCTTATGAATATACAGTGGAAGTGAGAAATAGATTTAAGGGCCTAGATCTGATAGATAGAGTGCCGGATGAACTATGGAATGAGATTCGTGACATTGTACAGGAGACAGTGATCAAAACCATCCCCATGGAAAATAAATGCAAAAAAGCAAAATGGCTGTCTAGGGAGGCCTTACAAATAGCTGAACAAAGAAGAGACATGAAAAGCAAAGGAGAAAAGGAAATATATAGCATGTAAATGCATTATTCCAAAGAATAGCAAGAAGTCATAAGAAAGCCTTCCTTAGCAATCAATGCAAAGATATAGAGGAAAACAACAGAATGGGGAAGACTAGAGATCTCTTCAAGAAAATTGGAGATACCAAGAGAAGATTTCATTCAAAGATGAGCTCGATAAAGGACATAAGTGGTATGGACTGAACAGAAGCAGAAGATATTAAGAAGAGGTGGCAAGAATACATAGAAGAACTGTACTTAAAAGACCTTCACGACCCAGGTAATCATGATGGTGTAATCACTGACCTAGAACCAGACATCTTGGAATGTGAAGCCAATTGGGCCTTAGAAAGCATCACTATGAACAAAGCTAGTGGAGGTGATGGAATTCCAGTTGAGCTATTTCAAATCCTGAAAGATGATGCTGTGAAAGTACTGTACTCAATATGTCAGCAAATTAAGAAAACTGTGCAGTGGCCACAGGACTGGAAAAGGTCAATTTTCATTCCAATTCCAAAGAAAGGCAATGCCAAATGATGCTCAAACTACTGCACAATTGCACTCATCTCACACGCTAGTAAAGTAATGCTCAAAATTCTCCAAGCCAGGCTTCAGCAATATGTGAACCATGAACTTTCTGATGTTCAAGCTGATTTTAGAAAAGGTAGAGGAACCAGAGAGGAAATTGCCAACAGCTGCTGGATCATGGAAAAGGCAAGAGAGTTCTAGAAAACAAACAAACAAACAAACAAAAAACATCTATTTTTGCTTTATTGACTATGCCAAGCCTTTGACTGTGTGGATCACAATAAACTGTGGACAGTTCTGAAAGAGATGGGAATACCAGACCACCTGACCTGCCTCTTGAGAAATGTGTATGCAGGTCAGGAAGCAACAGTTAGAACTGGACATGAAACAACAGACTGTTTCCAAATAGGAAAAAATGAGTATGTCAAGGCTGTATATTGTCACCCTGTTTATTTAACTTATATGCAGAGTACATAATGAGAAACACTGGGCTGGAAGAAATACAAGCTGGAATCAAGATTGCCAGGAGAAATATCAATAACCTGAGATATGCAGATGACATCACCCTTATGGCAGAAAGTGAAGAGGAACTAAAAAGCCTCTTGATCAAATTGAAAGTGGAGAGTGAAAAAGCTGGCTTAAAGCTCAACATTCAGAAAACGAAGATCATGGCATCTGGTCCCATCACTTCATGGAAATCAGATGTGGAAACAGTGGAAACAGTGTCAGACTTTATTTTTATGGCTCCAAAATCAGTGCAGATGGTGACTGCAGCCATGCAATTAAAAGACGCTTACTCCTTGGAAGGAAAGTTATGTCCAACCTAGATAGCATATTCAAAACAGAGACATTACTTTGCCAACAAACTAATGTCTAGTCAAGACTATGGTTTTTCCAGTGATCATGTATGGATGTGAGAGTTGGACTGTGAAGAAGGCTGAGTGCTGAAGAATAGATGCTTTTGAACTATGGTATTGGAGAAGACTCTTGAGAGTCCCTTGGATTGCAAGGAGATCCAACCAGTGCATTCTGAATGAGATCAGCCCTTGGATTTCTTTGGAAGGAATGATGCTAAAGCTGAAACTCCAGTACTTTGGCCACCTCATGCGAAATGTTGACTCATTGGAAAATACTCTGATGCTGGGAGGGATTGCGGGTAGGAGAAGAAGGGAATGACAGCGGATGAGATCGCTGGATGGCATTACTGACTCGAAGGATGTGAGCCTGGGATTTGGTGATGAACAGGGAGGCCTTGAGTGCTGCGATTCATGGGGTCGGACATGACTGAGCAACTAATCTGAACTGAACTGAACTGAATCCCAATTACAGAGTTTAAACTGAGCTGCTTTTTGTGTAATCATCAGTTCCAGGTTTAAAGAAAACACACACACACACACACACACACACACACACACAAACACACACATTTTATGTGACTAAACTAAGGAATATAGAGAAAAACAAACAAGCAAGCAAACAAACATGTTTGCCCTTTTCTCCTTCTTGAGATTTCCAGAACCCTATCTCCTCCTCATGAATCCAGACACCTTTATCCTCTATGGGGCGCCCAGACTTCTTATCAATCTGCCTAGGAATTGATTCTCTATCCCCAACACAAGTTCAGTTCATTTGCTCAGTCATGTCCAGCTATTTGTAACCCCAAGGACTGTGGCACACCAGGCTCCTCTGTGCATCCCCAACTTTCATAGCTTCCTTAAACTCATCTCCATTGAGTCTGTGATGGACTCAATCGCATAGTATATCATCTGCTTCTCCTCCTGCCTTCAATCTTTCCCAGCACTGGGGTCATTTGCAAGAGTCAGTTCTTTGAATCAGGTATCCAAATTATTGTAGCTTCAGCTTTAGCATCAGTCTTTCCAATAAATATTCAGGACTGAATTTCTTACTAACTGATTTTATTCCCTTGCTCTCCAAGGAACTTTCAAGAGTCTTCTCCAACACCACACTTCAAAAGCATCAAGATTTCACGGCTCAGTTTCCGTATAGTCCAACTCTCACATCCATACATGACTACTGGAAAAATTATAGCTTGGACTAGAAAGAGTTTTGTTGGCAAAATAATATCTATGTTTTTAAATATGCTGTCTAGGTTGGTCATAGCTTTTCTTCCAAGAAGCAAGTATCTTTTAATTTTATGCTGCAGCCACCATCTACAGTGATTTTGGAGCTAAGAAAATAAAGTCTCTCACCATTTCCATTATTTCCCCATCTATTTGCCATGAAGTCATGGGACCAGATGCCATGATCTCCGTTTTTGAATGTTGAGTTTAAGTCAGCTTTTTCACTCTCCTGTTTCACTTTCATCAGGAGGCTCTTTAGTCCCTCTTCACTTTCTGCTATATGTGTTTTGCCATCTGTGTACCTGAGGTTATTTTTATTTCTCAAAGAAATTTTGATTTCAGCTTGTGCTTCATCCAGTCTGGCATTTTACATGATGTAATCTGCATCTAATTTGAATAAGCAGAGTTACAATTCAAAACTAGTCCATTGTTGCATGTCTGGTTCTAGAATGAGTCTCTATCCCTAAATCCTTTGTCTCTCTTTTCTTGTTTATCTCTTCTCATACCTCATTATCAGCAAATTGGCCTTTCTGGGTATCTGGTGTCCTCTGCCAGCATATAGGACTTGTTAATCCTGTCAATCTTTTGAGGTATTTACTGGGAAAAAAATGAACTCCTTCTCGTATGTCACTGCCATCTTAGGACCAGTCTACCGAGTTTATATTCAAAGGTATGCATTCTGCAACTGCTAAGCAAGTGCTCTAAAGTAGGCATAATGCCAATATAATACCATCAAGTACTACTGAGCTCACAGCAGCGAAGCTACTGAGCTCACCCTCCGTTTGCATGTGGCAACTACTTAGTTTACATTCTGAAGTATGATCCTTACCACTGATGTGCCCCCACTCTGTGGCAATTATTCTGCAACTCATGATCTGGCACTCATGAGTATATGAACCACGACTTCTGATTATGCATGCAGCAACTACAGAGGTTGACATCACGAGTTTGCATTTTGCCTTTACTGAGAATTGAATTAGAACAGGTGTACTGATTAGCTTGCACTCTGGAACATACATTACAACTCTAAAGCATAAGTATCACAACCAAGTGTGCCTGAGCTCTGGACCTGGCATTCCGTAATGACTGAAAATGCAAGAAGCTTTTCACAACTACTGCCTCCTGATTTCAGACCACTGCTGCTGCTGCTGCTAAGTCACTTCAATCGTGTCTGACTCTGTGTGACCGCATAGACAGCAGCCCACCAGGTTCCCCTATCCCTGGGATTCTCTGGGCAAGAATACTGGAGTGGGTTGCCACTTCCTTCTCCAATGCATGCATGCATGCTCAATCACTTTAATCTTGTCCAACTCCGTGTGAACGTATGGAGAGCAGCCCACCAGGCTCCTCTGTCCACGGGATTCTCCAGGCAAGAATATTGGAGTGGGTTGTCATTTCCTTCTCCAATTTCAAACCACACATACTACAAACACCGAGCTCGAAGTCTGGAATATGCGCTTGTCAATACTGAGACCGCTGTCTAGAGGACACTGGCGGGAACTACTTAGTTTCCAATCTGGATCACCCTTTCTGCCACTACTGAGATTATTAGCAAGATTTAGAACAACTGCCTTGCTGTCACTGAGACTGCACAGTAAAGCATACATCCCATCACTCCTCAACACGGGTTCTTGAGAATATGGCCTGCCACTACTAAGCCTGTCCCTAAAACATGCCTGTTGTAACTACACATACACTTTTGGTATATTACACTCTGGATTCTGCATCCCTGCACTACTGAAATTGCCTTCCAGAATAAGAGTTCATCACCTGCTGAACTTTCACTCTAAAGCATAAATATCACAATAATCAGTTTGTTGCTTTATAGATAAGTCAGGCCACTACTCAACCTGCACTGTAGTTCAGGTGTGCCTAAGCAATTGCTGAACTTGCACTCTGAAGTTTACTTCTGGACACAACTAAGCCAGCACTCCTACAGACATAGTGAGTTTGAACACTAGAGGACATGATACACTCTACTGAGCATGAGCTCAAGTGCAGACATTCGGGCTCTGCTGAGAACATTCTCTAGTTGCACACATTCCACAGTAACTGAACTCGCAAATGGGAGTACAGATCTCATGACTACAGAGTGCACACATTTTATCATGGGTTTTGCACTACTGAGTTTTACTCAGAAGCACATCTCCCTTCATGACTGTGTGTGCCTTCAAGAGACAATGTTCTGACACTACTGAGACTATGCTGTAGAGTAAGAATGCCTGAACTACACATCTGCACACTGAATCATGCATCCCAGCAGTATAAATCCTAGTACTACAGCACACTTGTCCATTACACCTTTGTTCTTACACTAAGCAGACATGGCACAGCTAGTGAGCATGTGGTCTAGAGCATGTGTGTGGCCATTACTAATTTTGCACTCTGAAGCATGTGTCTTGCCACTTGTAAACCCATGCCCCTAAACACTCATGTTTCAGCTACAGATTTTACACCCTGGTACACTGTTATATCACTGCTGAGCCTGCCTTATAGACCATGAGTTCCACTACTACTAATCTTGCTCCATGGCCTGTGTGCTTAAACTAGTGATCCCACACTCTGCACCTGAAATTTGCCAATGACTTGGCTTGGCCTCTGTTGCATATCCCTCCCCACTCTTCTTCCCGTACTCTAGAGTAGTTGTTCCAACTACTGATGTTGCACTCTGGAGGACCTATTCCAGGAAAATGGAGGCTGCATTGTAAAACATATATCCTACCCACGAGTGAACTGTCATTCTAGATCAACTGTGTGACCACTATTGACCTTGAATTTTTAAGCATTAACCTCACTCCCTTGAGGTATTTCTCTAGAAGATGTGTGTAACAGTTACTCCAGTGGCATTTTATACCAGCCATTATACTGCTAGTCATTCAGCACTCTAGAGTGTACAAGTTGTGATCTATAGATGATCTGTCACAACTACAGACCTGGTGTATACTTCATATTTCCTGCTACAATTGATCATGAGACATAACACACATATGCCACAACCCTTGTGCTTGCACTGTTGACGATTTGTCTTCCTACTACTGAGCTTTTGTGGCAGAGCAGGTGTATCACATTTTCTCAGTTTGATCTCTGGATATGCATCCAAAAATAAAAACCCAGCGTTCAAGAGAACATGTCCCTCAATTACTGTGTCTGCTCTCTTAATCAAGTGTACTGCAACTCCTGAGACAACACTCTGAAGCACATGTAGAGCAGGCATGCTGCATCTGCTGAACTTAACTCTTAAGCATGCATCTCAACAGTGAAACACACTTTAGACATACTCCTGTTAATACAGACCCATGATCTAGAGCAGACATGCTTCAAATGCTGAATCTTTGTTTTAGAGAACACATTCTTCATCTCTTGAGACTGTGCTTTTGAGAATTCTCCCCACCACTACTAAGATTGTGCTCTAGAAAAGACGACACAAATAGTAGGCTGGCACTTTGGAGCCTGCATACATCACTACTGTGTCTGAGCTCTAGCATAGAAGTACTGAAACTGCTTAGCTTGCAATCTGGAGCACACATTCTGCCACTAGTGTGCTTGTCTTTAGAACAGGCTTTCTGAAGCTATCCTGTTGGCAATGGCAACATGTATCCAGCCACTACTAAATGAACATTAGAGCACAATTTATACCACTACTGAGCATGTACTCTACCACAAGATGACTAAAGCTGCTCAGTTGCATTGTGGAGCATACCTCTTTCCAGAACTGAATTTGCATTCTACAGCAAATGTTACACAACCACAGATCTTGTGCTCTAGCATTGGCACACCATAAATAATATTCTTAATATTTGAAATTTTGTCTGGCCAGCACTAAATCCATGCTTTAGATCAGCTGTGCTGAAATCACTGAGCTTTTCCTCAGGGGGTGTACGTCTGAACTCACATATTATAGCATACCTACTGCCACTGTGGATTCTATGCTCTAAAACTATCATGAGAAGAAAGAACAAGATGGTGAAGCTGTAAGTGTATGTGGAGTACATCTTTCTATGGATACATCAGGTATACACCTTCAGACACAGACGAGTAATCAGAACATCAGCTGAAAGCAGACAGGAGTACCTGATCAGTGGAAAATAATATATAAGACCACACAAAGCTCAGTAGGATGACAGAACTGGCAGGAAAACAAAACAAAACAAAACAAAAAACAAACAGAAGTGTTAGTAGGACTGGATCTGCCCTGAGTGGGTGAAGGAACTGAAGCAGGGGTCCAATCCCACATTGGGGGAATTGTCTGAAGCATATAATAAATATTTAAAGCTGAGAGTGAAACAGCTGATCTGTGGAAACCTAGATGCAGTGAGAATCAGAGTCCTTGCTGCAGCCGTACATACCCTAGACAAGGACATGTGTCCCCTGAAAGGCACAGTGGCTGGGAGCTGGAGTTTAGGGATTCTGGAGGGACTTCCAGGCGAGGGCTGCTGTTTACTGTGGAGAGATGGAGAGAGGGGGTGTTAGGGAGGAGACTGTGGTAGGATATGCCTGTGGAGGAAAGCCAGGCAGCCATGGAAGCAAGGCGATATCACTGAGCCACATGTGTGGGGTGGAGCAATCACCATTGCCTATCTCTTCCAACATGCTAGCATCAGCAGTTACTACAGTAGTAAGGCTGACCCATCAAATGCTGAATACACTGAAATACAGAGCAGAACAGCACCCAGGATACTTCTTTAAGTGCCTGATGAACTGACCTACAGAGTAGGACCCCTGGCAGGGAGGTCTGTCTATGTGCTGACACATTGAACAACAGAGAAAAATCCCAGGGCAAGGCAGCCTTCTAAGTGCCTGAATGGGTGGAAGTACAGAGAAAGCCTTTCCAAAGAGGCCTTCTGATCACCAACTACAAGAAGCTCAAAAAAAAAAAAAAAAAAAAAAAAAAAAGAAAAGAAAAAAGAAAGAAAAGAAAGAAAAGAAAGACAGACTCTGATAGGGCCATAACTCCTGTGGTCTAGTCAGTCTGTGTCCCTGCACCCTTCACACTTGGCACCACCAGGGTCACTGAAAGCCAAGCAGCTGCTCCATATTCACAGTTAACTCTCACTGGAGAAAAGCTGCCATAGGTTAAAAGAAAAGAAAAAAAAAATCTTGCAACTATTTGCACAAGATTGCTTCAGTCCTGTCTAACTCTTTGTTGGACACATTTCACCACTACAGAGAACAAGCTCTAAAATACATATACTGGAACAACTGACCTTTTCCAGTCTTGTTGCCACTGCTGAGTTTTCCAAATTTGCTGGCATATTGAATTCAGCACTTTCACAGCACTATCTTTTAGGATTTGAAATACCTCAACTGGAGTTCCATATCTCCACTAGCTTTGTATGTATTGATGTTCCCTAAGGCCCACTTCGGAGAAGGCAATAGCACCCCATTCCAGTACTCTTGCCTGGAAAATCCCATGGGTGGAGGAGCCTGGTAGGCTGCAGTCCATGGGGTTGCTAAGAGTCAGACACGACTGAGCGATTTAACTTTAATTTTTCACTTTCATGCATTGGAAAAGGAAATGGCAACCCACTCCAGTGTTCTTGCCTGGAGAATCCCAGGGACGGGGGAGCCTGGTGGGCTGCCGTCTATGGGGCCGAACAGAGTCAGACACGACTGAGGCGACTTAGCAGCAGCAGCAGCAGCAAGGCCCACTTGACTTCATGTTACAGGATGTCTGGCTCTAGGTGAGTGATTACATCATCATGATTATCTGGATCATGAAGATCTTTTCTGTATAGTTCTTCAATCTTTTCTGTATAGATTCTTGCTACCTCTTCTTAATATCTTCTGCTTCTGTTAGGTCCATACAATTTCTGCCCTTTAATGTGCCCATCTTTGCATGAAATATTCCCTTGGTATCTCTGATTTTCTTGAAGAGATCGCTAGTCTTTCCCATTCTATTGTTTTCATATAATTCTTTGCATTGACCATTGAGGAAGGCTTTCTTATCTCTCCTTGCTATTATTTGGTACTCTGCATTTATATGGGTATATCCTCCCTTTTCTCCTTTGCCTTTTGGTTCTCTTCTTTTCTTAACTATTTGTAAGGCCTCCTCAGACAACCATTTCCTTTTTGCATTTTTCTTCTTGGAGATGGTCTTGATCACTGCCTCCTGTACAGTTTCATGAACCTCCATCTGTAGTTCTTCAGGCACCCTATCAAATTTAATCCCTTAAATCTTTTGTCACATCCACTGTATAATCAATTATAAGGGATCTGATTTAAGTCATACCTGAATAATCTAGTGGTCTTCTCTACTTTCTTCAGTTTAAGTCTAAGTCTATAGCATTAGTCCCACAAATACTGAGCTTCCACTCTGAACCTTCCTTCTTACAAGTATTTGTCCAACATTTTACAGCACTTTTGCTGAACCAATTTATCTTCACTCTGAAACACATGTACCATAACTCCTGAAAGGACGTTCAAGTGCATTCATTTAACTCCTACCAAGCCTATGCTCGAGTAGGCATGGCGATCTATTAAGCTTGCATTCTGCCACATGCATCTTTCACTACTTATACTATGATACTTATGTCATGCTGCAAATACAAAGTTGCAATCTCAAGCTTATCTTCTTTGACTTTCTGCTTCTATACCACCACACATGTTCTGCCCCTCATAAGCCCACTTTCTTGAATAGGTAGGGAACAACTGTAGAGGTTGCATTCTGGGGCATGTTCCTTCTATTTCTGAACACATTTTTTTTTCATATTTATTTTTAAAATGATTTATTTTAATTGGAATAGAATTACTATGTATTACTGTGATGGTTTTTAACATATACATCCACATGAATCAGCCACATGGAAACGTGTGTTCCCCTGTCCTGAATACAACTAAACCTCCCTTATTTCTGGGTTCTTCCACAGCACAAGAGTTGGGTGCATTTTTCATGCATTCAACTTGCACTGGTCATCTCTTTTATATATGGTAATGCACCTGTTTCAATGCCATTTTATCAAATCATCCCATCCCTGAACTCTCCTATTGAGTCTACAGTCTGTTTTTATATGTGGATCTTCTTTATAGTGTCTACAGTCTTCATATGTTGATCTTCTTTACTAACCTCCTTGTAGGATCATTGTTACTATCTTCCTAAATCCCATTTATATGCATTAACAAACAATATTTGCCTCTCTCTTTCTAGCTTTTTTAATTCTGAATAACAGGCTGCAGGTTGAACTGCCTCATGAAAAGTGACACAAATATATGCCTTTCTGTAGCTGAGTAATATCCCATTTGTATATATACCACAACTTCCTTATATATTCATCTGCTGATGTGTATCTAGATTACTTCCATGTCATAGCCATTGTAAAGAGAATTGCAATAAACATTGGGGTACATGGATCTCTTTCAATTCTAATTCCCTCTAGGTATATGCCAAGATGGAGACGGCAATGGCACCCCACTCCAGTACTCTTGCCTGGAAAATCACATGGACGGAGGCACCTGGCAGGCTGCAGTCCATGCGGTGGCTAAGAGTCGGACACGACTGAGCAGCTTCGATTTCACTTTTCACTTTCATGCATTGGAGAAGGAAACGGCAACCGACTCCAGTGTTCTTGCCTTGACAATCCCAGGGATGGGAGAACCTAGAGGGCTGCCGTTTATGGGGCCGCACAGAGTCGGACACGACTGAAGTGACTTACAGTACAGTGTGGTATATGCCAAGAAGTAGGGTTGCTGCGTCATATGACAGTCCTACTCCAAGTTTCTCAAGGAATCTCCAAATTGTTCTTCACACAGGTTATGTCAGTTTATGTTACCAGCAACAGTGTATTAGGGTTAACTTTTGCACACCCTCTCCAGGGTTTCCTGCTAGTAGAATTTCTGGTGATGGGCACTCTGAAAAATGTGAGATGACTACTCATTACAATTTTATTTTTCATTTCTCTAATAATGAATGATGTTAAGCATATTTCATGTGTTTATTAGCCATCTGTATGTCTTCTTTAAAGAAATATGTGCTTAGGGTTTTTGTCCTCGTTTAATGATGCTGTGAAAGTGCTGCATTCAATATGCCAGCACATATGGAAAACTCAGCAGTGGCCAAAGGACTGGAAAAGGACAGTTTACATTCCAATCCCAAAGAAAGGCAATGCTAAAGAATGCTCAAATCACCACACAATTGTACTCATCTCACACACTACTAAAGTTATGCTCAAAATTCTCCAAGCCTGGCTAGAGCAATACGTGAACCATGAACTTTCAGATGTTCAGGCTGGTATTAGAAAAGGAAAAGGAACCAGAAGTCAAATTGCCAACATCTGCTGGATCACTGAAAAAGCAAAAGAGTTCCAGAAAAACATCTATTTCTGCTTTATTGACTATGCCAAAGCCTTTGACTGTGTGGATCACAATAAACTGTGGAAAATTCTGAAAGAGCTGGGAATACCAGACCACCTGGCCTGCCTCTTGAGAAACCTATATGCAGGCCAGGAAACAACAGTTAGAACTGTACATGGACTAGAGATTGGTTCCAAATAGGAAAAGAACTACGTCAAGGCTGTATATTGTCACCCTGATGGTTTAACTTATATGCAGAGTACATCATGAGAAACACTGGGCTTGAAGAAGCACAAGCTGGAATCAAGATTGTCGGGAGAAATATCAATAACCACAGACATGCTGATGACACCACCGTTAAGGCAGAAAGTTAAGAGGAAATGAAAAGCCTCTCGGTGAAAGTGAAAGAGGAGAGTGAAAAAGTTGGCTTAGAGCTCAACATTCAGAAAACGAAGATCATGACATCTGGTCCCATTACTTCATGGGAAATATATGGGGCAACAGAGGAAACAGTGTCAGACTTTATTTTTTTGGTCCCCAAAATCACTGAAGATGGTGATTGCAGCCAGGAAATTAAAAGATGCTTATGACCAACCTAGAGAGCATATTGAAAAGCAGAGACATTATTTTGCCAACAAAGGTTCGTCTAGTCAAGGCTATGGTTTTCCCAGTTGTCATGTATGGATGTGAGAGTTGGACAGTGAAGAAAGCTGAGTGCCAAAGAATTGATGCTTTTGAACTGTGGTGTTGGAGAAGCCTCTTGAGAGTCCCTTGGACTGCATGGAGATCCAACCAGTCCATTCTGAAGGAGATCAGCCCTGGGACTTCTTTGGAAGGAATGATGCTGAAGCTGAAACTCCAGTACTTTGACCACCTTATGCGAAGAGCTGACTCATTGGAAAAGACTCTGATGCTGAGACGGATTGTGGTCAGAAGGAGAAGGGGATGAGAGAGGATGAGATGGCTGTATGGCATCACCGACTCGATGGACATGAGTTTGAGTGAACTCCAGGAGTTGGTGATGGACAGGGAGGCCTGGTGTGCTGCAGTTCATGGGGTCACAAAGATTCGGACAGGACTGAGTGACTAAATTGAACTGAAATGAAGCAACTGATAAATAATTTATCTCAAAAAATCTCAAATCTCAAAAAGCCAAGCAACTCCTGAAGCTCAATTCCAGGAAAATAAACTACCCAATTAAAAAAAAAAAAAAAGGGCCAAAGGACTAAACAGACATGTCTCCAAATAGTATATACAGATAGCTAACAAGCACATGAAAAGATGCTCAACATCACTCACTATCAGAGAAGTGCAAATCAAAACCACAATGAGGTAGTATTTCATGCCATTCAGAAGGTCTGTGATCAAAAAGTCTACAAGCAATAAATGCTGGAGAGGGTGTGGAGAAAAGGGAACCCACTTACACTGTTGGTGAGAATGCAAACTATTACAGCCACTATGGAGAACACTGTGGAGAGCCTAAAAAAAAAAAAAAAAAAAAAAAAAAAACTAGAAATAAAACTGCCATATGACCCAGCAATCTCACTGCTGGGCATACAAACTGAGGAAACCAGAATTGAAACAAACACATGTACCCCCAATGTTCATCACAACACTGTTTCTAATAGCAGGACATGGAAGCAACCTAGATATCCATGAGCAGAAAAATGAGTAAGAAAGTTGTGGTACATATAAACAATGGAGCGTTACTCAGCCTTTAAAAAGAATATATTTCAATGGAACAAAATAGAAAGCCCAGAGATAAATCCATGCACATATGGACACCTTATCTTTGACAAAGGAGGCAAGAATATACAATGGATTAAAGACAATCTCTTTAACAAGTGGTGCTGGGTAATCGGTCAACCACTTGTAAAAGAATGACTAGAACACTTTCTAACACCATACACAAAAATAAACTCAAAATGGATTAAAGATCTAAACATAAGACCAGAAACTATAAAACTCCTGGAGGAGAACATAGGCAAAACACTCTCTGACATACATCACAGGATGTATCCTGTATCAGCAGGATCCTCTATGACCCACCTCCCAGAATATTGGAAGTAAAAGCAAAAATAAACAAATGGGACCTAATTAACCTTAAAATCTTCTGCACATCAAAGGAAACTATTAGCAAGGTGAAAAGACAGCCTTCAGAATGGGAGAAGATAATAGCAAATGAAGCAGCTGACAAACAACTAATCTCGAGAATATACAAGCAACTCCTCCAGCTCAACTCCAGAAAAATAAATGACCCAATCAAAAAATGGGCCAAAGAACTAAGTAGACATTTTTCCAAAGAAGACATACAGATGGCTAACAAATACATGAAAAGATGCTCAACATCACTCATTAGCAGAGAAATGCAAATCAAAACCACTATGAAGTACCATTTCACACCAGTCAGAATGGTTGTGATCCACAAGTCTACTAGTAATAAATGCTGGAGAGGGTGTGGAGTAAAGGGAACCCTCTTACACTGTTGGTGGGAATGCAAACTAGTACAGCCACTATGGAGAACAATGTGGAGATTCCTTAAAAAAACTGGAAATAGAACTGCCTTATGATCCAGCAATCCCACTGCTGGGCATACACACTGAGGAAACCAGAAGGGAAAGAGACACGTGTACCCCAATGTTCATCACAGCACTGTTTATAATAGCCAGGACATGGAAGCAACCTCGATGTCCATCAGCAGATGAATGGATAAGAAAGCTGTGGTACATATACACAATGGAGTATTACTCAGCCATTAAAAAGAATGCATTTGAATCAGTTCTAATGAGGTGGATGAAACTGGAGCCTATTATACAGAGTGAAGTAAGCCAGAAAGAAAAACACCAATACAGTATACTAACGCATATATATGGAATTTAGAAAGATGGTAACAATAACCCTGTGTACGAGACAGCAAAAGAGACACTGATGTATAGAACAGTCTTATGGACTCTGTGGGAGAGGGAGAGGGTGGGAAGATTCGGGAGAATGGCATTGAAACATGTAAAATATCGCGTATGAAAAGTGCCATTCCAGGTTCGATGCATGATACTGGATGCTTGGGGCTGGTGCACTGGGACGACCCAGAGGGATGGAATGGGGAGGGAGGAGGGAGGAGGGTTCAGGATGGGGAACACATGTATACCTGTGGCGGATTCATTTTGATATTTGGCAAAACTAATACAATTATGTAAAGTTTTAAAAATATATATATTTCAATCAGTTCTAATGAGGTGGATGAAACTGAAGCCTATTACACAGAATGAAGTTAGCCAGAAAGAAAAACACCAATAGAGTAAACTAACGCATATATGTGGAATTTAGAAAGATGGTAAAGATAATCATATATACGAGACAGCAAAAGAGACACAGGTGTATAGAATAGTCTTTTGGACTCTGTTGGAGAGGGAGAGGGTGGGATTATTTGGTAGAATGGCACTGAAACATGTATAATATCATATTTAAAATGGATCACCAGTCCGGTTTGATGCATGATACAGCATGTTCAGGACTGGTGCACTGGGATAACCAGGAGCAATGGTATGGGGAGGGAGGTAGCAGGGGTTTAGGATGGGGCACATATGTACACACGTGGCAGATTCATGTTGATGCATGTCAAAACCAATACAACATTGTAAAGCAATTAGACTCCAATTAAAATAAATATATTCACACTAAAGATAAATAAAATAAAATTGTGTCCAATGTGAGGAGAAAAACAGCACTCTTTGAACAACATCGCTAAGTAAAGGAGAGTTGCAATTTTATGGGTTCAAGTTATCCTCATAAGTATGAGCCTTACCTTTTATTACAGAAAGAATAGTGGAAGATGAGCTAGATTAAAGGAGAGCTTTTCAGCAACAGGATCTGAATGATTCAGCCAGAAAATTATTACGTAATGCAGGGCTTCCAAAACAGTTCATTTAAGACCTTGGGAGCTAGCAAAGAGTTTTGCCACCTACATAGTTGCATAAAATTATACTTTGACATATATACACCTGTGTGTGCATGAGTGTGTTTATAAAAAAAGTGCAATGGCTTTTAATTCCTGTTAGGTATAATAGAAATGGAAAATATTAAAACCCAAATGTAGAATGATTAAAAAGTCTACTCCGTTGTTGAACATATGTAAGTGGAAATACTTCAAAATATGCTTTCTTGGCTGCATGTAAAGTATGAGGACTCTTTGATATCACTCACCTCTCTCCTTTTAATAAAGATCTACCAATTTTCAAATGTTTCTCCAGTTTATGACAAAAATAGATATAGAAATATATATATATATATATATATATATATATATATATATACACACACAAATATCATATATAAAATAGAGAGATATGTTTTCATAACATAAAATATTTATACCAAGCTGAGATTTCATAATTGTTTCCAGCTCCATGCTCCACCTCAACAGGAAATAGCCAAAGTTGTTGCTGACTCAAATACTCCAAGAGCTTGGAAACCTGAAAAAGATATCGAACCTGCAACAGAGATGTTTCTGTCACATTTATGATCAAGCTCTAAGTCCAACACTTTATTTCCTTTCATGTCCTAAGCAGTCCCTTCTTAAGACTGAAAAGTATGAAAACCGAGAGAGAGGTAGGATATTGTAGACCTCCTCGTGTTCAAAAGTAATTTTAATCAGAGAAGCTAGAAAAGACAGAAACTAAGGAAACTAATCAAATGATAGAGAATAATAATGATTTACCCATTAAGCAAATTCAATGGTCTTTTTTTCCTCCTTAAGGGCCATCGTTAACATCCTGAGAAATATCCTGTGAACAATTATAGAGATGCTAAAGCCCCAACCATGCTGAAAGTTAAGTATGTAAACCACAGAGTAGTTGAAACCAGACGGTTGATAGATTTTATTGCACAGAAGCCAGTAGACCAAGTTTGCTTGGGTAAGAGTACTGAATATTAAGAATCTGTGTATAGAAGGGTGATAAATCACTTTTATTTCAGAAACCAAATAGATTTATTGATCTGATTTTTCTGTGTAAAAATTCTTTAGAAATGAGATTTTGCATGCTTCATGGTTTTGGTTACTATTCCTGTAAGGAGTCGGTATTTAAAGTTGATGCAGAAGTAAACACTGGTTGAACATTACCCTTCAATTGCTCTGAGACAGGTGACTTTGTGATGTCACAGCTTTTTTTTTTTTTTTTTTTTTTTACTTTGAGGTCCTCTGTGATGGTCTAGAGAGTTTCTCTCTGTAGGCCAGCCAAGCAGCAGTTGAAGTTGCAGTGTGTAAAATCAGACAAATGAGATAGGTATCTGAAGAAAGATTTCTCTGAGATGGCACATATTTATTCAGAAATTCAATACATGCCTCCTAAAGATGAATCAACTGGTTCAGAAATCTACATTAGATCTTATTTGTATGATTATACACTTGCTGGGGATTCGGTTTTGAGATCTATGACAAAAGAATATGTTTTTCAGGCTTTGTTTGGGGATCTTGTGATAAAAAGGCCATGCTACATATATTCTGTCTCTGAAACAGATGAGGTGAATAATTTTCTTTCACTTACATTTCCACAAAAACTTTGGGATATAGTTGAAAATGATCAGTTTGAATCTATTTGGTGGGATGAGAGAGGCACATGTATAGTGATCAATGAAGAACTCTTTAAGAAAGAAGTCTTGGAAAGAAAGGCACCTTTCAGAATATTTAAAACCAAGAGTATGAAAAATTTATTTCGACAGCTTAACCTTTATGGTTTTAGTAAAAAGCGACAAACTTTTCAAAGATCTGCCTCACTATCTGTCTTTCTGGGAGAAGAAAACATCTTTCTTTTGAGTAAGGTATTCCAAAATTTTCACTTATTGGCGATATGTAAGATTAAATCATGTGACCTAGAAAGCATGTTCACAGATGTAGCTGAAACGGAATTTAAACTTGAGCTAACAAATAATTGAAAAAATTTATTTTTTGAAGTTGAGAACAGCTGGAGGTTAAAATATTGGATGTTTAACAAACTTTCCTAGTAACTTGAAAACAGATACAAGTCCTAAAGCTGCCTAAAGTGGTATTTATTGTATATATACAACATTTTTAGTTGAGGAGCATATTTTTCTAACATGTTACCTGTTAGAACTATTAATGGAGGTGTTTTATTTGATGCTATTTAATTAGTTTCATTAAAGGAATACATTTTTATAACTTAGCTTTAATTGTCAGTTTTACCTTGGTTTATAAAGAAACTAAATAATGTAATCCTTTGATTTTAGTTACAGACCTACTATAATCCAAATTTCAAAAGAGGTCATCCCAGATTTTAGTAAGAATGCAAAGAAGAGTTGGGATTAACAATGTGTCTCCAATATCTTCATTAGTTCAAGATAACAAGAAACATATTAAAGCAAGTGTCAACAAAGATGATTGTAACTCTGAATTGCTTCCAGAAACTAGTGGAGAGAGTGCATTTTCAGCCTTCACAAGTTTAAGTGTGCCTTTCATACAAAAGCCTCATACCAGCCAGATAGTCACTAATAAAAGTGCTCTATCTCCATGTGACTTATCTAACCCATCAGCAATATCAGTTAGACAAACAGACCAGATTGTGGTAGATCAATCTGCTGTTTTAAAAAAGTTGAGCATTTTTAATTGGCAGTCATATTGCAGCCACACTCAGGTAAATGGACACGTTGAGGACTTTGCTACTACAACTACATCTACTTCTCAGAACCACATTGTATCTCCATTACAGAGCAGTTATTCCGGACTCATGGTGGAACCTTCTAACTTTCCAGTCAAGTATAGTGATATGTCAGGCCATGAGAGTCCTTCTCCTAACCTGCAAGAGCGAGGCAACTCGTGCTTCTCAGTGCCAACAATCGCTTAAACATCTGTCTCATTTATTTCAAGTAAACTCGTCAACAATCATCAGTATATGAAAACAAAAAACCTGACCTATCAAATAAGTGTCATATTATGGAACCTAAAAAAGATTGAACTTTATGTTGGGAGATGTCAACAACTACCTACAATACTTGTATTTGAACAATACATTTACATATTCATCTTCATAGTTTCATTTTCTATTTTCAAACAAAATGAGGCTTTAGTTCAATGGTTGGCTATTTTACTGCATGGTTTTCTAAACTCATCAGTTCAAGAAAAAATTCATTATGCATCCTAGGTAAATGAAAACTGATCTAATATATGTATGTAAGAAAATGAGAGCCAAGGGAAAAGATGTAATGGATGTAAAGTGATTCCTGAAATCACCCCTACTGAAATGAAGGGGTGTCTAAATTAGGATGGTATGGATGAAAAAAGATATGCAAATAAAATTAGAAAAATGAAAATACACAGTATGAACTTTAGTGAATTCACATATTATATTATTTTAGTTACTGGTAGAGTCTTAAAATATTAGACAGCAGATTGTTTTCATTATAGAAATTCATTTAGTCCTCGAAAATATAGATATTGTAGCAATCCAAAATCATGATCACAATTATACCATCACTGTGATACCAAAGATAGCATGACATAATCAGTGACTGGGCCATGGTCAGCACAAAGTATGTACTTTACTAGTGGTATTCTATAGGGTCATTTTTGCTCTTCTGTCCTTAAGGCACGTCTTTGTTTCCTGACACCAAGATTCCATCCTATAATTCCAAATGCATGTTTAGATGTTGCTTATCTGTCCCCACAGAGACAGAATACATTCCTGGTGGTTACTGCAGCACATCAGCATGGCTAAAAAGTTATTGAAGACATGATCTCTGTTTTCCTTAGTAATTTCATTATCTTTCTCTTATACTGTGCTTCTGAAGCTACAATCCCACAAATTATTTTCAGTCATGCTAAGCCCCTTCTCACAACTTTGTCTCAATTCTTTCTTGGAGTTGGAAGGAACCTCTGTTTGCCCTCTTACAAAGGAGAGCACAGGTATCTTCAATGTGTTTTGGGTCTACCCTCTTTATGTATCTTTTATGTCAGTTGAAACTAGAGCCTGCATATGACACATCTTAAGTGCTTACTGAATTATCAATAAAGAAATGTAATAATCAATCAAATGCCATACACATTACTCAACAACATTCTATAACTTGCACTACTATCATAATTCACCTTTCCTATTTACTGAGAAATTTTTCCAAGTTGATAAATATTTATTATATTTACATGGATGTAAGATTTCCTGGGAGGCATGCATTCCCATGATTTGAAGAATATTCCACGTTTTGATGTGACTATTTTCTTGTGTCAATCAAAGTCTTTGGCATAGTCAAATAGGAGTAGATGCTTTCCTGGAGTTCTCTTGCTTTTTGGAGGACCCAACAGATGTTGACAATTTAATCTCAGGGTCGTCTGCCCTTCATAAATCCATCTTGAACATCTGGAAACTCATGGTTCACATTCTGTTGAAGCCTGGCTTGGGAAATTCTGAGAATTTCTTTGCGAGTGTGTCAGATATGTGCAATTAAGTGGAAGTTTGGACATTTTTGGATTGTCTTTCTTTGCAGTTGGAATGAAAACTGACCGTTTCCAGTTCTCTGGTCACAGCTGAGTCTCCCAAATTTACTGGTATATGGAGGGCAACACATTCACAGCATCATCTTTAGAATTTGAAATATCTCAAGTGAATTCCATCACCTCCACGAGCTTTGCTTGTAGTTATGCTTCCTAAGTCCCACTAGACTTCACATTCCAGGATGTCGGGCCCTCAGGTGAATGATCACACCATTGTGCTTAACTGGGTCATGAAGATCTTTTGTGCATAGTTCATCTGTGTATTCTTCCCACCTCTTCTTAATAGCTTCTGCTTCTGTTACATCCATACCATTTCTGTCCTTTATTGTGCCCATTTTTGCATGAAATTTTCCCTTGGTATCTCTGATTTTCTTGAAGAGATCAGTAGGCTTTCCAATTCTATTTATTTCCTTTATTTATTGGCATTGATAACTGAGGAAAATTTTATCTCTCCTTGCAATTCTTTGGGAGGAAGAATTGAAGTACTCTATGCGCATAGACACTATACACACTGTTCTATGTGTATAGGTTTCTTTTTCCCCTTTTCGTTTAGCTTTGCTCCTCTTCTTAGCTCTTTGTGAGGACTCGTAACTTTACCATTTTGCATTTATTTCATGTGTGTTTTTGATCACTGCTTCCTGTACAATAACACAGACCTCCATCCATAGGTTTTCAGGCACTCATTTATCAGATAGAATCCCCTATATCTATTTATCATACCCACTATATAATCATAAGAGTTTTGATTTTACATGTGTAAAATATATTAATTCCCTATTTCATATAGAGAAATCTTCATCTAGATTTTCATCAAAGAAGTACAGAAAACTCTATATGGTATTAGGGAAATATATGAAATATAACTGTTTGATGTTTGCCATTTAGCTCAGATCTTAATTTCTGAATCATGGAAAATTATATTTCATGTGTGCAAATCTGGAAAGTTTTTCACATGTTAAAAATTGAGAATTCATATTTCATGTGAGAACATTTCTCCCCAGATTGTCAAATATGAAATACACAGAATTCCAAATCTCATATCAGAAGAACTTCATTCAAACTTTCTTGATGAGAATATAGAGAAATTCAGAGCTCAAGCATGAAAATCTATGGGCAAATTCTATATTACTTGTAAGAAAATTAACACAGGTTTTTCAAATGTTAAATAGACAGTATTCAGTATTTCATGAAGGAAAGATCTCACAAGTATTTTCAAATGATAAATATTCAAAAATTCCCTGTTTCATGTGACCATGTTTGGATATGTGAAGTAGACATTTTTGTATTTCCTGTCAAAGAAACTGCATCCAGATTTTCATAACTCTAACGTAAAAAAAAATTCCACATTTTCTGAAGACTATTTTGTATCCATATTTAATGTATGATGTACAGAGAATTCATATTTTAATTTCGTAATTTATTTTATTCTTAAACTTTACAATATTGTATTGGTTTTGCAAAATATTGAAGTGAATCTGCCACAGGTATACATGTGTTCTCCATCCTGAACCCTCCTCCCTCCTCCTTCCCCATACCATCCCTCTGGGTCGTCCCAGTGCACCAGCCCCAAGCATCCAGTATCATGCATTGAACCTGGATTGGCAACTCATCTCATACATGATATTATATGTGTTTCAATGCCATTCTCCCAAATCTTCCCACCCTCTCCCTCTCCCACAGAGCCCATAAGACTGATCTTTACATCAGTGTATCTTTTGCTGTCTCGTACACAGGGTTATTGTGACTATCTTTCTAAATTCCATATATATGCGTTAGTATACTGTATTGGTGTTTTTTTTTTTTTTTTCTGGCTTACTTCAATCTGTATAATAAGCTCCAGTTTCATCCACCTCATTAGAACTGATTCAAATGTATTCTTTTTAATGGATGAGTAATACTCCATTGTGTATATGTACCATAGCTTTCTTATCCATTCATCTACTGATGGACATCTAGGATGCTTCCATGTCCTGGCTATTATAAACAGTGCTGTGATGAACATTGGGGTACACGTGTCTCTTTCCCTTCTGGTTTCCTCAGTGTGGATGTCCAGCAGTGGGACTGCTGGATCATACGGCAGTTCTATTTCCAGTTTATTTTTTAAGAAATCTCCACACTATTCTCAATAGAGGCTGTACTAGTTTGCATTCCCACCAACAGTGTTAGAGAGTTCCCTTTTCTCCACACCCTCTCCAGCATTTATTGCTTGTAGACTTTTGCATCACAGCCTTCTGACTGGCCTGAAATGGTACCTCATAGTGGTTTTGATTTGCATTTCTCTGAAAAGGAGTGATGTTGAGCATCTTTTCATGTGTTTGTTAGCCATCTGTATGTCTTCTTTGGAGAAATGTCTATTTAGTCCTTTGGCCCATTTTTTGATTGGGTCATTTATTTTTCTGGAGTTGAGCTGTAGGAGTTTCTTGTATATTTTTGAGATTAGTTGTTTGTCAGTTGCTTCATTTGCTATTATTTTCTCCATTTCTGAAGGCTGTCTTTTCACCTTGCTAATAGTTTCCTTAGTTGTGCAGAAGCTTTTAAGTTTAATTAAGTCCCATTTGTTTATTTTTGCTTTTATTTCAAATATTCTGGGAGGTGGGTCATAGAGGATCCTACTGTGATGTATGTCGGAGAGTGTTTTCCTATGTTCTCCTCTAGGAGTTTTATAGTTCATGGTCTTACATTTAGATCTTTAATCCACTTTGAGTTTATTTTTGTGTATGGTGTTAGAAAGTGTTCTAGTTTCATTCTTTTACAAGTGGTTGACCAGATTTCCCAACGCCACTTGTTAAAGAGATTGTCTTTAATCCATTGTATATTCTTGCCTCCTTTTCAAAAATAAGGTGTCCATAGGTGTGTGGATTTATCTCTGGGCTTTCTATTTTGTTCCATTGATCTATATTTCTGTCTTTGTGCCAGTACCATACTGTCTTGATAACTGTGGCTTTGTAGTACAGCCTGAAGTCAGGTAGGTTGATTCCTCCAGTTCCATTCTTCTTTCTCAAGATGGCTTTGGCTATTCGAGGTTTTTTGTAATTCCATACAAATTGTGAAATTATGTGTTCTAGGTCTGTGAAGGGTACCGTTGGTAGCTTGATAGGGATTGCGTTGAATCTATTAATTGCTTTGGGTAGTATACTAATTTTCACTATATTGATTCTTCCAATCCATGAACATGGTATATTTCTCCATCTGTTAGTGTCCTCTTTGATTTCTTTCACCAGTGTTTTACAGTTTTCTATATAATAGGTCTTTAGTTTCTTTAGGTAGATATATTCCTAAGTATTTTATTCTTTCCGTTGCAATGGTGAATGGAATTGTTTCCTTAATTTCTCTTTCTGTTTTCTCATTATTAGTGTATAGGAATGCAAGGGATTTCTGTGTGTTCATTTTATATCCTGCAACTTTACTATAGACATTGATGAGTTCTAGTAATTTTCTGGTGGAGTCTTTAGGGTTTTATATGTAGAGGGTCATGTCATCTGCAAATAGTGAGTGCTTTACTTCTTCTTTTCCAATTTGGATTCATTTTATTCCTTTTTCTGCTCTGATTGCTGTGTCCAAAACTTCCAAAATTATGTTGAATAGTAATGGTGAAAGTGGGCACCCTTGTCTTGTTCCTGACATTAGAGGAAATGCTTTCAATTTTTCAACTTTGAGGATAATGTTTGCTGTGGGTTTGTCATATATAGCTTTTATTATGTTGAGTTATGTTCCTTCTATTCCTGCTTTCTGGAGAGTTTTTATCATAAATGGATGTTTGCATTTTGTCAAAGGCTTTCTCTGCATCTATTGAGATAATCATATGGTTTTTATTTTTCAATTTGTTATGTGATGCATTACATTGATTGATTTGCAGATATTGAAGAATACTTGCATGCTTTAGCCCACTTGGTCATGGTGTATGATCTTTTTAATGTGTTGTTGGATTCTGATTGCTAGAATTTTGTTAAGGATTTTTGCATCTATGTTCATCAGTGATATTGGCCTGTAGTTTTCTTTTTTTGTGGGATCTTTGTCAGGTTTTGGTATTAGGATGATGGTGGCCTCATAGAATGAGTTTGGAAGTTTACCATTCTCTGTAATTTTCTGGGAGAGTTAGAGCAGGATAGGTGTTAGCTCTTCTCTAATTTTTTGGTAGAATTCAGCTATGGAGCCATCTGGACCTGGGCTTTTGTTTGCTGGAAGATTTTTTATTACAGTTTCAATTTCCGTGCTTGTGATGGGTCTGTTAATATTTTCTATTTCTTCCTGGACGAGTTTTAGAAAGTTGTACTTTTCTAAGAATTTTTCCATTTCTTCCACGTTGTCCATTTTATTGGCATATAATTTTTGATAGTACTCTCTTATGATCCTTTGTATTTGTGTGTTGTCTGTTGTGATCTCTCCATTCTCATTTCTAATTTTATTGATTTGATTTTTCTGCCTTTGTTTCTTGATGAGTATGGCTAATGGTTTGTCAATTTTATTTATCCCTTCAAAGAACCAGCTTTTGGCTTTGTTGATTTTTGTTATGGTTTCTTTTGTTTCTTTTGCATTTATTTCTGCTCTAATTTTTAAGATTTGTTTCCTTCTACTAACCCTGGGGTTCTTAATTTCTTCCTTTTCTAGTTGCTTTAGGTGTAGAGTTAGGTTATTTATCTGACTCTTTTCTTGTTTCTTGAGGTATGCCTGTATGGCTATGAACTTTCCCCGTAGGACTGCTTTTACAGTATCCCACAGGTTTTGGCTTGTTGTGTTTTCATTTACATTCGTTTCTATGCAAATTTTGATTTCTTTTTTTATTTCTTCTGTGATTTTTTAGTTATTCAGCAGCGTGTTGTTCAGCCTTCATATGTTGGAATCTTTAATAGTTTTTCTTCTGTAATTGTGATATAATCTTACTGCTTGTGATCAGAGAAGATGCTTGGAATTATTTCTTTTTTTTTTTTTCTTTTTTTTTTAAATTTACCAAGGCTAGATTTATGGCCCAGGATGTGATCTATCCTGGAGAAGGTTCCATGTGCACTTGAGAAAAAGGTGAATTTCATTGTTTTGGGATGAAATGTCCTATAGATATCAATTAGGTCTAACTGGTTTATTGTATCATTTAAAGTTTGTGTTTTCTTGTTAATTTTCTGTTTAGTTGATCTATCCATAGGTGTGAGTAGGGTATTATAGTCTCCCATTGTTATTGTGTAATTGTTAATTTCTCATTTCATACTTGTTAGCATTTGCCTTATATATTGTGGTGCTCACATGTTGGGTGCATATATATTTATAACTGTTATATCTTCTTCTTGGATTGATCCTTTGATCATCATGTAGTGACCCTCTTTGTCTCTTTTCACAGCCTTTGTTTTAAAGTCTATTTTATCTGATATGAGTATTGCTACTCATGCTCTCTTTTGTTCCCTATTTAATGGAAAATCTTTTTCCAGCCCTTCACTCTCAGTCTATATGTGTCCCCTGTTTTGAGGTGGGTCTCTTGTAGACAACATATTTAGGGGTCTTGTTTTTGTATCCATTCAGCCAGCCTTTGTCTTTTGGTTGGGGCATTCAACCCATTTATGTTTAAGGTAATTACTGATAAGTATGATCCCGTTGTCATTTACTTTATTGTTTTGGGTTCAATTTTATACACCGTTTTTGTGTTTCCTGTCTAGAGACTATCCTTTAGTATTTGTTGGAGAGCTGGTTTGGTGGTGCTGAATTCTCTCAGCTTTTACTTGTCTGAAAAGCTTTTGATATCTCCTTCATATTTGAATGAGATCCTTGCTGGGTTCAATAATCTGGGCTGAAGGTTATTTTCTTTCATCACTTTAAGTATGTCTTGCCATTCCCTCCTGGCTTGAAAAATTTCTATTGAAAGATCAGCTGTTATCCTTATGGGGATTCCCTTGTGTGTTATTTGTTGTTTTTCCCTTTCTGCTTTTAATATTTGTTCTTTGTGTTAGATCTTTGTTAATGTGATTAATATGTGTGTTGGGGTGTTTTGCCTTGGGTTCATCCTGTTTGGGACTCTCTGGGTTTCTTGGACTTGGGTGATTATTTCTTTCCCCATTTTAGGGAAATTTTCAACTATTATCTCCTCAAGTATTTTCTCATGGTCTTTCTTTTTGTCTTCTTCTTCTGGGACCCCTATGATTCGAATGTTGTAGTGTTTAATATTGTCCTGGAGGTCTCTGAGATTGTCCTCATTTCTTTTAATTAGTTTTTCTTTTATCCTCTCTGATTCATTTATTTCAACCATTCTATCTTCTAATTCACTAATCCTATCTTCTGCCTCTGTTATTCTACTATTTGTTGCCTCCAGAGTGTTTTTAATTTCATTTATTGCATTATTCATTATATATTGACTCTTTTTTATTTCTTCTAGGTCCTTGTTAAACCTTTCTTGCATCTTCTCAATCCTTTTCTCCAGGCTATTTATCTATGATTCCATTTTGATTTCAAGATTTTGGATCAATTTCACTATCATTATTTGGAATTTTTTATCAGGTAGTTTCCCTATCTCTTCCTCTTTTGTTTGGTTTGGTGGGCACTTATCCTGTTCCTTTACCTGCAGGGTATTCCTCTGTCTCTTCATCTAGTTTAAATTGCTGAGTTTGGGGTGTCCTTTCTGTATTCTGGCAGTTGGTAGAGTTCTCTTTATTTTGGTGTTTCCTCGCTGTGTGTGGGTTTGTACAGGTGGCCTCTCAGGTTTCTTGGTTAGAGAAGCTTGTATCGGTGTTCTGGTGGGTGGAGCTGTATTTCTTCTCTCTGGAATGCAATAAAGTGCCCAGTAATGAGTTATGAGTTGTCTATGATTTTCGGGTGACTTTATGCAGCCTGTATCTTGGAGCTCAGGGCTGTGTCCCTGTGTTGCTGGATAATTTGCTTGGTATGTCTTGCCCTGGAACTTGTTGGCTCTTTTGTGGTGCTTTGTTTCAGTGTAGGTATGGAAACATTTGATGATCTCCTGTCAATTAATGTTCCTTGGAGTCAGGAGTTCCCTGGAGTCAGGGTTTTGACTTAAGCCTCATGCTTCCAGTTATTGCGTATTTTTACAGTAGTTTCAAACCTTATCCTTCTATACAGCACCATTGATAAAACATCTACGTTAAAGATGAAAAGTTTCTCTACCGTGGAGTGTCACCCAGAGAGGTTCACAGCATTACATGGAGAAGAGAAGAGGGAGGAGGGAGTTAGAGGTGACCCAAATGAGATGAGGTGGAATCAATAGAGGAGATAGTGGGCTAGCCAGTAATAACTTCCTTATGTGCACTCCACAGCTGGACCGCTCAGAGATGTTCACGGAGTTATACAGAATTGAGAAGAAGGAGGAAGGAGACTGAGGTGGCCAGGAGGATAAAAGGGGGGAATGAAAAGGAGGGAGACAGATCCAGTCAGCAATCAGTTCCCTAAGTGTTCTCCATCTTCTGGAACCCACAGAAATTCACAGAGTTGGGTAGATTAGAGAGTGGTTAGGCAGGAGACACAGGCGACCTGGTGGAGAAAAAGGAGAGTCCAAAGGGAGAGAGAGCAGTCAAGCCAGTAATCTCGCTCCCTAGTGAAAAATGGGTACTGAAGATAGGGTTCTTAAAGGTACAAAATTGGGAAAAAATACATAAAAGCAAAAATTAAAAATCTAGAGTAGAGCTTGGAATTTCAAAAATACGATGTTAAAGAAAAGAGGAAGAAAAGAAAGAGAGAAAAAAGGAACAAACCAAAACAAACAAGGTCGTGAAAATTATAAAGAAAATATAGGTACAAAATTGATAACTAATACCAAAAAGCAAACGTTAAAAATCTACAGTAGAGTTTGGAATTCCAAAAATACATTGTTAAAAAAAGAAGAAGAAAAAGAAAGAGAGAGAGAGAGAAAAAAAAAAAAGTCGCAAAAATTATAAAGAAAATACAGGTACAAAATTGAAAACAAATACCAAAAAGCATAAATTAAAAGTCTAGAGTAGAGATTGGAATTTCAAAAATACAATGTTAAAGAAAAAGAAAAAAAAGGTCAAAAATTATTAAACACATATATATGAAGTTTGCTTTAAAAAAATAGGGACTTTTTTTTTTTTGCAAAGTAATAGGTTATAAAAGTGAAAATTAAAGGAATAATAGAAGACTTAAAATTAAAAAAAATTAAAAAAGAAAGAAAAAAGAAAGAATGATCGTAAAAATATATCTAGGACTTTCTCTGGTTTTGTTGTGAGTATTGTGGGTTCAGTTCATTTTTGACTAGTTCCTTGGTCCGACTTATATTTCTCAAGATCTGTAGGCTCCTTCCTATGTAGTAGGTACTAACCACAGGGTTTTAATCTATTGCCTGTAGCTTCCAAGGCTATTCCCTCTGTTATAGCTTCTTCTGTTTGCTGGTCTCTTCAGTGTCTGGCTTCTGCCCTGACACAAGGCGATGGTGGAAGACACATTTTTTTGTTGTTGTTTAGGCTCACTTGTTCAGTCGCACTGCGGGGAGGGAGGGAGGGATGCTGCAAACAAATAACACTGGCGTGTGCTCGCAGTGCCTCAGCCACACTGGGTCTCTCCCCGCTCATGGTGCATATAGCCTCCCTGCCCACACTGCTCAGGCTCTAGGTTGTTGCACTGGGAACCATCCGTGGCTGGCCCTGGGCTGCCTGCATCTCCCAGGTCCAAGCCACTCAGGTACAGGCACTCGGGTAGTCCTCAGAGGCCCAGACTCGGTTGGGCCTGCATTTTGTGCCCTTCCCAGGTCTGAGCAGCTCAGGTGATGAGGTGTTTGGCGAGCATGATTGCTGCGACTTATTGCCTCCCCTCCGCTTGGTTATATAGGTGTACAACCGGCGCACCTTCTCAGGCAGATGTTGACCATCCAGACCCCCAAAAAGTTTTATTTAGCAAAAAGCCTGCTTACAGTTTTATAGATAATGTCTCTCTGGGGCTGCGATTGCCCCCTTCCGGCTCTGGCTGCCTGTCACTGGAGGGGGATGGTCTGCAGTGGGCTATCTCTGTTCAGTCCTTTGTTCCATGTGCGGGCCTGGCAGTGTCTTAGGTTAGGGCTGGCTTTTCACGTGATAGACATCCCACAGTCTGGTTTGCTAGCCTAAATTATTTCACTCAGATAGCGCTCAGGGTATTCAGGCCAGATCCTTACTCTAAGCGATGCAGCCTGTTCCGTACCTTCCTGCCCAGCCCCCACTTGCTGGTAGCATATGCAGGCCTATGTGCTGATTCTCCGCTGGGGGAGTTACCATAGGGCTTGCAATCTGTGGGTTTTAATTGTTTATTTATCCCCCCACCTTTCTGTTGCCCTCTGTACTTCCAAG
Organism: Syncerus caffer; assembly: GCA_902825105.1. Taxonomy (NCBI): domain Eukaryota; kingdom Metazoa; phylum Chordata; class Mammalia; order Artiodactyla; family Bovidae; genus Syncerus; species Syncerus caffer. Next base: position 107,636 of record CADEAB010000073.1, on the reverse strand, counting down.
GCTCGGCACAGATTTGGCAGTTAGAAGGTTTCCTGGTGTTTGGAATCTTCTCTCTTTTTAAGACCCCCCTTCCTGGGATGGAACTCCATCCCTCCCTCTTTTGTCTCTTTAATTGTCTTTTATATTTTTTCCTACCTCGTTTCAAAGACTTGGGTTGCTTTTTTTGGGTGCCTGATGTCCTCTGACGGCATTTAGAAGTTGTTTTGTGGAATTTACTTGGTGTTTAAATGTTCTTTTGACGAATTTGTGGGAGAGAAAGTTTTTTCCCTGTCCTACTCCTCCCCGAATTCATACTTTAAATTGGTAAAACTTTCTCCAGATTTGTATATGTGAATAATGGAGAATTTTATGTTTCACACCCTGAAATCTTCATCTAGAGTTTCATATGTGACACTGAGAATTTCATCTTTTATGTAGGACTATCTCATTTCAGATGTCTATATTTGAAGCAGAAAATACTTTTATCAAGAGGCGCCCTAATTACTATTTTTCTTCTGTCATTTTGGTGTTGTCATTGGGATAACTAAAGTTATTCATATCTCCCACATAAATTTTGCTTCTAAATTGAGCTTCATCTAGATTTTTATTTTTTCATGGTGTTCTTTGCATAGAACTTAAATAAGTAGGGCAACAATGTATAGCTTTGACTTGTTGCTTTCCCAATTTTGAATCAGTTCATTGTCCCATGTCTAATTCTAACTGCTGCACCTTTATTAGCGTACACATTTCCCATGGGACATATAAGGTATTCTTGTATTCTTATTTCTTAGAATTTTACAAAAGTATGTTTCTTTCTTTCTTTCTTTCTTTTTTTTTTTTTTTTTTTTTTTTGGTTTGTGTGTGATTCACAGTGTCCAAGTCATTAGAAGAGACAGTTAAGCAGATATAGATGACTGTATGTTATCTCCTTGGTTATTCTGTGATACAAACATAAATTCATGTGTACCTCTTATGATTAAATAACTACACATCCCTGTGTTTCTTTGGTTGTTTATTTTATTTTTTGGTCATTGCTGTTGTCATTTTCTCTCTTTTTTCAAGTAGTCAAGTACCAACTAGTAATTTACTATGAACTTGCCATCTTATTATACAAGAATTAAATTATGCCCATTGCAGTCTCTGATCTTTGATATCCACTGAATGGAGTTATGCTTCCAGATCCGAAGTCAGAAATCTGTACTCTGGGAAAATAGCTAGATATATTCAAGTGCTGACTTTTTTCCCAATGATGGTATTATATTTTATGTGGAAAGTTCTGCATTTCTTCATGCTGATGACAATTCCTCATTAAGAGAAATTTCCAAGGGGGAAAGAAAGAAAAAAAAAAAAAAAACACAATATGCTTGATTGCATGTTGGAAGTCAAAGTAGTACCAGTTATCTGTGTATGAAAGCAACGTTCCATCAAACAGATTAATTCATGGCAACTAATGTTTCATGTTTTTCTGTTAAGGAAAAAAAGAATAATAGATCTTTCCAGGAAAAACTGAGAAGTTCAAAGAAGGCAGAAATGTAGGCAAATGTGAAATGCAACTCTCTCAATGAAAGGATCACAAAAATACTTCTACATGGACAATAGTTCTGTCACAACATCACATAAATACTAGCAGAAGACCCTGGTCACCATAGTGTCCCATGTGGGTTCCAGATATACCTGAGTGGAAAGAAATTACAAAGGGAGAAGGAGAATAAGAGGAAACAATACAAAACCTGTGCCTCAGGTGGGAGATGGAGAAGCATGGAAGAGATTTCCAGAATGAGGCAAACTCCTTCAATAAAGGGTAAATTACTTTGGACTGAAAGGAAACAAGGTAAAACAGCTGATGAAATATAATTTGGATAGAGCGAGAGTCACACAGACAATGTATGTCATGGCCCTATATGGCCCAAACTGCAATGCAGCTCAGCCAGTGTGCATGGGGTCTGGAAGCTGGAACATGGGATTTAGAAGGATCCTGGGAGAGGACTGCTGTTGACTATATGAAAACAGCATGATGGAGCAGGTACGAGTAGTTGTGTAGCAGGGAATGCCTTTTGAGACTTCCTAAAGTGCCAAAGAGGAGGTACTGTGTCACACTCAGGAGGTAGAGACACCTTGGTAGCCCCTCACCTCCCCACCTGTTGACACCTATTACAAGGCAATAGAGAAAGACCAGCAGAAGTATCACTCGTGCTCCTGTAAACACAGGCTAGAAAATGATCTCATTAAGGCCAAACCTCTTCTGCCTATGGCTGCTGGCTCCTAATCATAATTGGCACCATCATGGTTCCAGCATTCCAAGCAGCTGTACCACCTCCTGTGCTCATCACGGCAGACCTCAGTGTGTCACAAGTGTCTCAGGGCAGACTCCTTTGGTGACCACATGTGAGGAAGGATGAAATTTACACCTGAGACCCAGGGACACAGCCATTAAGGAAAAGGATTTGGAATCTTCCAACCAGTTGTGAATTCTGCAGATTAAATACACATGATTAATGACGCAGATCCTGTGTCTATGGAATACATCAAAAGCTGAGAAGAGGTCAAATGAGAAAAAAAAAAAAAAAAAAGCCCAGGCTCAGGCAGCTGTTAGAAAGCACAGGAATTATAGCAGTTTTGAGTCTGAGGTGTCCTTAGAGAGATCCAGAGTCCAGTTCTCTCCATCTTTGGAGAACTTCCCAAAGAGGTGCAATTGTCCTCTGGCTCATGTTGAGGACTAGGACACTGACAGATGAGACACTAGGAAATATGTATTATTCTTTTGATGCATTGAATTGTTGTGTTATTTGTGCACTATTTTCCTCAGTTGTAGGTTTCTTTGTTACCATACATTGATTTGGTCTTTGAAGATTAGTTCAAATATATATATAATTTTTTGTATAGCTATTTCTACTTTTACTTGGCTTCCTATTTTCTGAGCCTTTTGTTGCTGTTGCATCATTTCATTTTTTAACACAGGCAACGGCACCCCGGTCCAGTACTTTTGCCTGGAAAATCTCATGCATGGAGGAGCCTGGTAGGCTGCAGTCCATGGGGTCCCTAAGAGTCAGACACGACTGAGATCTTCACTTTGACTTTTCACTTTCATGCATTGGAGGAGGAAATGTCAACCCACTCCAGTGTTCCTGCCAGGAGAATCCATGGACAGAGGAGCCTGGTGGGCTGCCGTCTGTGGGGTCACACAGAGTCGGACACGACTGAAGCGACTTAGCAGCAGCAGCAGGATGTGTTTCTATATTAACTGTGGTTTTATGTTATTCTGTGGGGGCTGTTCTGGTCTTCTTGTCAGATTTGATTTCTTTATTTTTCAGTTGGCACTCTGCTCTGGTGTTGATTTTTGCCTTGAGATTTACTTGATTGGTTCTCTTATGAATCTGCTGTCTTCTCTGTAGTGTTTATTGCTTGTGGAACCTTTTATTTGTTTATTTATTCATTTGCCATTTATCTATGTTTCTTTTTGAATCTCCTCAATCTATTACTATGGCCTTGTAGTTCTCTGGGCAAAAGTTGGGCCTGATCTTTTAGGCTGTCAGCATCTGAGAGGGTAACAAGCAGGAAAGCCAGGGGTCTTCAAATGGAGGAATTAACCTGTAAGTTCAGACATTTTTATCTCTCTTAAGTGGCAGGAGGAAACAAATTAGCAATTTTATTTTTCCTTCTCTATACAAATTTAAAAGGAGTTTTCTCTTAAAATATTGTGTTGCCATAATGACACTTGGTTTTATCTGAAGTTAACTATTCTCTAACCTTGAGATAACCCATGCATTTTTCTTATAGAAATGTTTGTCTGAAACTATGCTAATGTACTATGCTTTTACCCCAAACTCTGTTCTCAGGTCAGTTATGCCTAAGAGCTCAGCACCTACTTGAAAACCAGTATGACGTACTCAGATAGCATTTCCCTAATCTATGTAAATGAATCTATCTGTATGTTAATCTGTCCTTCTACAGATCAGATCAAACCAAATCAGTCACTCAGTCCTATCCGACTTTGGGACTCCATGAATCCCAGCACACCAGGCCCCCCCTGTCCATCACCAACTCCCTGAGTTCACTCAGATTCACGTCCATCGAGTCAGTGATGCCATCCAGCCACCTCATCCTCTATCTTCCCCTTCTCCACTTGCCCCCAATCCCTCTCAGCATCAGAGTGCTTTCCAATGAATCAACTCTTCGCATGAGGTAGCAAAAGTATTGGAGTTTCAGCTATAGCATCATTCCTTCCAAAGAAATCCCACGGCTGATCCCCTTCAGAATGGACTGGTTGGATGTCCTGGCAGTCCAAGGGACTCTCAAGAGGCTTCTCCAAAACCACAGTTCAAAAGCATCAATTATTAGGCGCTCAGCCTTCTTCACAGTACAACTCTCACATCCATACGTGACCACAGGAAAAAACATAGCCTTGACTAGACGAACCATTGTTGGCAAAGTAATGTCTCTGCTTTTGAATATGCTATCTAGGTTGGTCATAACTTTCCTTCCAAGGAGTAAGCGTCTTTTAATTTCATGGCTGCAGTCACCATCTGCAGTGATTTTGGAGCCCAGAAAAATAAAGTATGACAATGTTTCCAATGTTTCCCCATCTATTTCCCATAAAGAGATGAGACCGGATGCCATGATCTTCGTTTTCTGAATGTTGAGCTTTAAGCCAACTTTTTCACTCTTAACTTTCACTTTCATCAAGAGGCTTTTGAGTTCCTCTTCAATTTCTGCCATAAGGGTGGTGTCATCTGCATATCTGAGGTTATTGAAATATCTCCCAGCAATCTTGATTCCAGCTTGTGTTTCTTCCAATCCAATGTTTCTCATGATGTACTATGCATATAAGTTAAATAAGCAGGGTGACAATATGTAGCCTAGATGAACTCCATTTCTTATTTGGAACCAATCTGTCGTTCCATGATGAGTTCTAACTGTTGCTTCCTGACCTGCTTACAAATTTCTCAAGAGGCAGATCAGGTGGTCTGGTATTCCCATCTCTATCAGAATTTTCCACAGTTTATTGTGATACACACAGTCAAGGGCTTTGATATAGTCAATAAAGCAGAAATAGATGCTTTTCTGGAACTCTCTTGCTTTTTCATTGATCCAGCGGATATTGGCAATTTGATCTCTGGTTCTTCTGCTTTTTGTAAAACCAACTTGAATGGCAGTAAGTTCACGGTTCACATATTGCTGAAGCCTGGCTTGGAGAATTTTGAGCATTACCTTAGTAGCGTGTGAGGTGAGTGCAATTGTGCAGTAGTTTGAGAATTCTTTGGCATTGCCTTTCTTTGGGATTGGAATGAAAACTGAACTTTTCCAGTCCTGTGGCCACTGCTGAGTTTTCCAAATTTGCTGGCATATTGAGTGCAGCACTTTAACAGCATCATCTTTCAGAATTTGAAATAGCTCAACTGGAATTCCAACACCACCACTAGCTTTGTTCATACTAATGTTTTCTAAGGCCCATTTGGCTTCACATTCCAGGATGTCTGGCTATAAGTCAGTGATCACACCATCGTGATTATCTGTGGCATGAATATCTTTTATGTACAGTTTTTCTATGTATCCTTGCCACCTCTTCTTAATATCTTCTGCTTCAGTTAGGTCCATACCATTTCTGCCCTTTATCGAGGTCATCTTTGCATGAAATGTTCCTTTGGCATCTCTGATTTTCTTGAAGAGATCCCTAGTCTTTCCCATTCTGTTGTTTTCCTATATTTCTTTGCATTGATCGCTGAGAAAGGCTTCCTTATCTCTTCTTGCTGTTTTTTGGAACTCTGCATTCAGATGTTTGTATCTTTCCTTTTCTCCTTTGCTTTTCGCTTCTCTTCTCTTCACAGCTATTTTTAAAGCAGCCCCAGACAGCCATTTTGCTTTTTTGCATTTCTTTTCTATGAGGATGGTCTTAATCCCTGTCTCCTGTACAATGTACGAAACTCATTCCATACTTCATCAGGCACTCTATCTATCAGATATAGGCCCTTAAATCTATTTTTCACTTCCACTGTATTATCATAAGGGATTTGATTTGGGTCATACCTGAATGGTCTAGTGGTTCTCCCTACTTTCTTCAATTTAAGTCTGAATTTGGCAATAAGGAGTTCACAGTCTGAGCCGCAGTCAGCTCCTGCTCTTGTTTTTGCTGACTGTATAGAGCTTGTCCACCTTTGGCTGCAAAGAATATAATCATTCTGATTTCGTTGTTGACAAAACGGTGATGTCTATGTGTAGAGTCTTCTCTTGTTTTGTTGGCAGAGGGTATTTGTTATGACCATTGCATTTTCTTGGAAAAACTCTATTAGTCTTTGTCCTGATTCATTCCGTGTTCCAAGGCCAAATTTGCCTGTTACTCCAGGTGTTTCTTGACTTCCTACTTTTGCATTCCAGTCCCCTATAATGAAAAGGACATCTCTTTTGGGTGTTAGATCTAAAAGGTCTTGTAGGTCTTCATAGAACCATTCAACGTCAGCTTCTTCAGCATTACTGGTTGGGGCATAGACTTGGATTACTGTGATATTGAATGGTTTTCCTTCGAAACAAACAGAGATCATTCTCTCGTTTTTGAGATTGCATCCAATACTGCATTTCAGACTCTTTTGTTGACGAAGATTGCTACTCCATTTCTTCTGAGAGATTCCTGCCCTCAGTAGTAGATATAATGGTCATCTGACCTAAATTCACCCATTCCAGTCCATTTCAGTTCGCTGATTCCTAGAATGTCCACATTCACTCTTGCCATCTCTTGTTTGACCACTTCCAAATAGCCTTGATTCATGGACTTCACATTCCAGATTCCTATGCAATATTGCTCTTTACAGTATCGGTCCTTGCTTCTATCACCAGTCACATCCACAGCTGGGTATTCTTTTTGCTTTGGCTCAATCTCTTCGTTCTTTCAGAAGTTATTTCTCCACTGACCTCCAGTAGCATATTGGGCACCTACTGACCTGGGGAGTTTCTATTTCAGTATCCTATCATTTTGCCTTTTCATACTGTTCATGACGTTCTCAAGGCAAGAATACTGAAGTGGATTACCATTCCCTTCTCCCATGGACCACATTCTGTCAGATCTCTCCAACATGACCAGATTAAAGTTCATTGTTTTATGGCCTGGGATGAATCATCTGATACCAAATTATCCCAAAATGCATCCTATGTGTGAGGGGGCCTGGTACCACTCTGAGTTTTAATACATTCCTTTCTTTAATAAACAGACTGCTAGTGACTATATAACATCCAGCTGAAGACTAGCAGGTGTGTACTCTTTCGGCCCCCTTCTGATGCCTATGTCAGAAGTTTTCTCTATCTTCTTTATACTTTAATAAAACTTAATTATACAAAGCTCTTAGTGATCCAGCCTTGTCTCTGGCCCAGGATTGAATTCTTCTTTCCAGAGGCCAAGAATCCAAGCTTATTTTCATTCCACTACAACCTTTCACAGTGAGACTAAGATAATGGGACACCAGAAAATTCCTGTCTACACTGAATATTAACTGGTGATCTTCTCCTTGAAGGCCTCTTTCTTAATGTCAGATGCACTGCATCCAAATTGCCTGTACAACCAAGGGCTGATGCCTCACACAACACAACTAGCAAGACAGAAAAACACAATCAATCATCAGCAGATAGACTGCTTAATGTCAGACTAATTCCATCAATTCAGTGCAGCTCAGTTCAGTTGCTCAGTCTTGTCCGACTCTTTGTGACTCCATGAATCACAGCACGCCAGGCCTCCCTGTCCATCATCAACTCCTGGAGTTCACTCAGACTTACGTCCATCGAGTCAGTGATATCATCCAGCCATCTCATCCTCCGTCATCCCCTTCTCCTCCTGCCCTTAATCTCTCCCAGCATCAGAGTATTTTCCAATGAGTCAACTCTTCACATGAGGTGGCCAAAGTACTGGATTTTCAGCTTTAGCATCATTCCTTCCAAAGAAATCCCAGGGCTCATCTCCTTCAGAATGAACTGGTTGGATGTTCTTGCAGTCCAAGCGACTCTCAAGAGTCTTCTCCAACACCACAGTTCAAAAGCATCAATTCTTAGGCGCTGCACCTTCTTCACAGTCCAACTGTCACATCCATACATAACCACTGGAAAAACCATAGCCTTGACTAGATGGACCTTTGTTGACAAAGTAATGTCTCTGCTTTTAAATATGCTATCTAGGTAGACCCCTACAAATGACATGAACAGTTATGGTCCCACCATTAGAGAGGGATAACTCAGCTACAGACTCAAGAACATAGTTGTCAGTCTCTCCAACTCCAAAGCCCACACTAGCCACTCAACCAACTTTATCGACTTGGAGTGGAGACGAGGAGCAATAACTATAATGCAGAGATTTGGGAAGAAATTACCATTAACACAGTAAGTAGGGAAATGTGAAGACAGATAAATATTTTGTGGCAAAGGAATGTGGTAAAAATTCAAAGCATAATAAAAGAAAAATTGGGCAGGCTTCCTGAAAATAACTTGGGTGTTGTGGTAGTAAAGGTGATAAAATATTCTAGAAATGGAGAAAAGACAAGAAACATTTCTGAAGGGGCTAGAAAACTGAATATGTAACAACAAACAATTAACAACACAAAAAGGACTTTGATCTCCTATATGCTAAAAAATACTGTTGTACAGCAGAAGCCAACACAACATTGGAAATAAATTGTTCTCCAATTTAGAAAAGAAGTTTAAAATGAAACACAAGAGTTCAGAGGCACAAGAGACCTGACAAAGTTAATTGATACTTATAGGATATTTCACTGAAACACAGCAGAATACACATTTTTCTAAAGTGAAAATAAAATATCTCCAGTATATATTACAAAGTGGATCTCAAATCAAGTCTTGGTAAATTTAAGATAGTGGTAATTGTATCAAAAATATATATATACCACAATGTTATGATTTACATACCAAATTTTGCAGGTGACACTGTGAAAAACAAGAATCCATGTAGACTAATCAATGCAACTCTACATGACCAAAAGATCACTCATGAAATCTGAGAGAAAATAAAGAAAAATCTTATAAGCAAATAATATTAAAAACATGATTACCCGAAAATTATGGAGCATGCTAAAGCAGTAAAAGAGTGAAGTGGATATACTACTCATCTAAAGTAATCAACATAACCTTAAATCTTAAGCATTTAGAGAAAGAAGAAAAAGCAGACAAAATTCCCCAAAGCGAATAGAAGGGGGAAAAAATGATAAAATTCAGAGCAGAAATTAAAGAAAATAAATGATTTAAAAAATAAGCAAAATCAGTATCACTTAAAGAGGTATCTTGGAGAGGAGAAACAAACTATACAAATCATGGTCCAGACTTATCAAGAAAAAAATAAAGGACAACAAATCAATTAAATTTGACATGACAAAGGATGACATTATACCTGATATAACAGAAATAACAAAGAATCATAAGGGACTACAGAAAACTACAATAAGTCAATAAAATTTAGAATATGATCCATGGACTAATGCTAAGAAATTCAAATAAGAGGAAACATAAAATATGAAGAGAACATTTACAAGCACTAATATTGAAACTGTGATGAAAATTTTCCAGTTGACAAATTTAAACTCCAGATTGCTTCACATGGAAATTTTATGAACCAGTCAGAGAACTGCTAGCACATGCACTTCTGAAACTCTTCCAAAATTCTAGAGTGGAAGGAAAACCAAAAACTTGTCCTACAAGTTCACAATCACTGAGATAACACAGAAAAATAAACTTATAGACCAATATCTCATAGATGAACAGAGGCAACCATCCTTAGCAAAATATTCCACCTATACCGTAAAAGGATTGGACACTGTAATTAACTGTGGGGTATATTCCAGATATGGAAACATTCTTCAATAGCTGCATATCAATGTATAGTGATGGATTAAAACCATATGATCATCTCAATAGCTGGTGAAAATTTTTGATATAATTCAACAAGTGTTTGTGATAGAAACTCTCCAAAAACTGAACATGGCAAAAATTACCTCAACTTAACAAAAGCACACAGATCAAAACTACAACAACTTATCACCTCGCACCATTCCACATGGCCATCATTAAAAAAAAAAAAAAAAAAAATTACAACAGGGGCCTGCCCTGTTGGTCCAGTGGCTAAGACACCATGATCCCTATGCTGGGGCCCCAGGTTTGATCAATGGTCATGGAATTAGATTCCACACACAGCGATTGAGGTTTGTGGCAACCAAATAAATAATTAAATATGTATGTGTGCATATTAATGCATTAAGTGTAATCCAGAAAACAGATGCCGAATAACCCATTTGGAGTGTAGGAAGAGATACAGTCATGGAAAACAGACTTGTGGACAGAGTTCAGGAAGAACATAAGTAACATACCAAGTATGTAGTGGATAGCTATTGCTGTGGAGTGCTTTAGTGGAGTTGGTTTTGGAGTAGGAGAGGAGGCCCAAGTATGAGATGGGAGGACTGCTCTAAAGGGAGGCTCAGCTATATTTATTAATAACTGATTTATTTTGCTGGGCAGCAGACACTAACACAACATTGTAAAGAAAATTAGTTCTTTACTAACTTGTGCTAGTGACAGGTAAAGAATCACAGTGTTGTGTCAATTAAAATGTGTACCTAGGATGGCTTTAGTATGTATAGACAAAGCAAAAAAAAAAGAAAAAAAAGACAAACAAATGCAGAGCTACGTTAGCCAGAATAAATTCAGACTCTACAATTGTGTCCCTTCACTTCACTAATTTGCCATTGTTTCTAAAAGTAAAGAACGGCTTTCTAAAAGTAAAGTAAACACATATGGTTATATATTTTCATAAACTGATGTCATCAATTTATGAAACCATGAATCCCCTCAAGTTTTAATAAGTAATAGCTGACCTTTGATTTTCAGAATATGCTAAGTAGGAATTAGGAAACATAGGTTAACACTGAGGTGCTGCACAAGAATACCTTACATTGTAATTCTAGAATGTGTGCTACTGACTGGGAAAAATGCATAGTCCAAAAGTGGAGAATTATGTTTACTACATCAGGCCTTTCATTCTAAGAAGGATTTAATAATGAGGAACAACTTATCAAGTATTGTGAAAAGACTGTTCTGACGAAGGATAGGAGGTTTTACAGAAGTTTTGGTACAACGATCAGGTATGGAGAATGACCGAATATTATGGTTAATGAAAGAAAAACTGGACACGTCAAGTGAATGGATTCAGATATTTTCTACCTGTGGGAAGATGCAAGATTCTGGGCTCCTTGAAATAATTCCTTTGATAAGCACCTTAACTGGGGCTAGTATCTATTCTTTCTGTCTCAAGTCTGTCCTTCAGGAAACACTAGTGGCAGGTGCAGTAACTAAGGACTTGATAGTGGGCAACCTGATTTCATCAAGACTTCCCCCAGGTTTCACATTTATGGATAGATTCAATGGCTTATGACTTGATGCCTGCAGCATCATTTGTTTACTGATATGGCTGGAAAATTTATTAGTTCAATGTGCTCTATTCTCTGCAACCTCAGAAAAACTTACTATTACTATAAAGATTCTTACATTCTCAAAGAAGTTGCATTTGGGCTTCTACCTCAACAGGACATCAGTTCAGTTCATACGCTCAGTCGTGTCTGACAATTTGCGACCCCATGAACCGCAGCACGTCAGGCCACCCTGTACATCACCATCTCTAAGAGTTCACTCAGACTCACGTTCATTGAGTCAGTGATGCCATCCAGCCATCTCATCCTCTGTCGTCCCCTTCTCCTCCTGCCCCCAATCCCTCCCATAATCAGAGTCAGAGGACCTAAAGTAACATGAAAATGCCTGATACAGGTTTAGTACAAATCCCAAAGAGACAGGAGACTGAAAGCAAACTATAAATCTGAAGAACATGACCCGAAGTTCTACAAGATCAAGGAAGGATAGAATATATGTGTATACATATATATATATATATATACACAATAGTGTTCTTACACTGATGTGTTCAAATAGGCATATAAACACATACTGTGTATATATTTATATCTACATACACACACACACACATACATATTTCCAATTGTACCTGAACTTTCTCTAGAATATTCTCAAAAATATTCTTTACATTAAGGCATAACATAAGTCTTAGTATTTTACATCATACCAAGTAAGGGAAGGGCAAATCACTTCAGTATTCTTGCCTTGAGAAGCCCATGAACAGTTATAAAAAAATTATACGATACTGAAAAAGTAACTCCCCAGGACAGTAGGGGTCTAATATGATACGGGAGAACAGTGGAGAAATTACTCCAGAAAGAATGAAGGGATGAAGCCAAAGCAAAAACAATACCCAGCTGTGGATGTGACTGGCGATAGAAGAAGGTCTGACGCTGTAAAGAGCAATATTGCATAGGAACCTGGAATATCTGGTACATGAATCAAGGCAAATTGGAAATGGTCAAACAAGAGACAGCAACAGTGAATGTCGGCATTCTAGGAATCAGCGAACTAAAATGGACTGGAATGGGTGAATTTAAACCAGATGACCATTATATCTACTACAGGCAAGAATCCCTCAGAAGAAATGGAGTAGTCATTATGGTCAACAAAAGAGTCCAAAATGCAGTATTGGATGCAATCTCAAAAATGACAGAATAAACTCTGTTCATTTCCAAGGCAAATCATTCAATATCACAGTAATCCAAGTCTAGGACCCAACCAGTAACAGTCAAGAAGCTAAAGTTCAACGGTTTATGAAGACCTACAAGATCCTTTAGAACTAAAACACAAACAAGTTGTCCTTGTCATTATAGGGGATTGGAATACAAAAATAGGAATTGAGTAGCAGGCAAATTTGGTCTTGGAATACGGAATGAAGCAGGTCAAAGACTAACAGAATTTTGCCAAGAAAATGCACTGGTCATAGCAAACACCCTCTTCCAACAACACAAGAGAAGACTCTACACATGGACATCACCAGATGGTCAACACCGAAATCAGATTGATTATAATCTTTGGATCCAAAGATGGAGAACCCCTATACAGTCAACAAAAACAAGACCAGGATCTGACTGCAGCTCAGACCATTAAATCCTTATTACCAAATTAAGACTTAAATTTAAGAAAGTAGGGAAAACCAATAGACCATTCAGGTATGACCTAAATCAAATCCCTTATGATTATACAGTGGAAGTGAAAAATAGATTTAAAGGCCTAGATCTGATAGAGTGCCTGATGAACTATGGAATGGTTTTCGTGACATTGTACAGGAGACAAGGATCAAGACCATCCCAATGGAAAAGACATGCAAAAAAGCAAAATGGCTGTCGGGGGAGGCCTTACAAATAGCTGTGAAAAGAAGAGAAGTGAAAAGCAAAGGAGAAAAGGAAAGATACAAACATCTGAATGCAGAGTTCCAAAGAATAGCAAGAAGAGATAAGGAAGCCTTTCTCAGCAATCAATGCAAAGACATATAGGAAAACAACAGAATGGGAATGACTAGGGATCTCTTCAAGAAAATAAGAGATACCAAAGGAACATTTCATGCAAAGATGGGCTCGATAAAGGACAGAAATGGTATGGATCTAACAAAAGCGAAATATATTAAGAAGAGGTGGCAAGAATACACAGAAGAACTGTACAGAAAAGATCATCATGACCAAGATAAACACGATGGTGTGATCACTGACCTAGAGCCAGACATCCTGGAATGTGAAGTCAAGTGGGCCTTAGAAAGCATCACTAAGAACACAGCTAGTGGAGGTGATGGAATTCCAGTTGAGCTATTCCAAATCCTGAAAGATGATGCTGTGAAAGTGTGGCACTCAATATTGCAGGAAATTTGGAAAACTCAGCAGTGGCTACAGGACTGGAAAAAGTCAGTTTTCATTCCAAACACAAAGAAAGGCAATGTCAAAACATGTTCAAATTACCGCACAATTGCACTCATCTCACATGCTAGTAAAGTAATGCTCAAAATTCTCCAAGCCAGGCTTCAGCAATATGTGAATCGTGAAATTCCTGATGTTCAAGCTGGTTTTAGAAAAGACAGAGCAACCAGAGATCAAACTGCCAACATCCACTGGATCATCGAAAAAGCAAGAAAGTTCCAGAAAAGCATCTATTTCTGCTTTATTGACTATGCCAAAGCCTTTGACTGTGTGGATCACAATAAACTGGAATATTCAGAAAGAGATGGGAATACCAGGCCACCTGACGTGCCTCTTGAGAAACCTGAATGCAGGTCAGGAAGTGACAGTTAGAACTGTACATGAAACAACAGAGTGTTTCCAAATAGGAAATGGAATACGTCAAGGCTGTATATTGTCACCCTGCTTATTTAACTTATATGCAGAGTAAATCATGAGAAACTCTGGACTGGAGGAAACACAAACTGGAATTAAGATTCCAGGGAGAAATATCAATAACCTCACATATGCAGATGACACCACCGTCATGGCAGAAAGTGAAGAGGAACTAAAAAGCCTCTTGATCAAAGTGAAAGTGGAGAGTGAAAAAGCTGGCTTAAAACTCAACATTCAGAAAATGAAGATCATGGCATCCTCTCCCATCACTTCATGGGCAACAGATGTGGAAACAGTGGAAACACTTTCAGACTTTATTATTTTGGGGCTCCAGAATCACTCCAGATGGTGAATGTATCCATGAAATTAAAAGACGGTTACTCCTTGGAAGGAAAGCTATGACCAACATAGATAGCATATTCAAAAGCAGAGACATTACTTTTCCAACAAAGTTTTGTCTACTCAAGGCTATGGTTTTTCCTGTGGTCAGTATGGATGTGAGAGTTGGACTGTGAAGAAGGCTGAGCACCAAAGCATTGATGCTTTTGAACTCTGGTGTTGGAGAAGCCTCTTGAGAGTCCTTTGGACTGTAAAGTGATCCAGCCAGTGCATTCTGAAGGAGATCAGCCCTGGGGATTCTTTGAAAGAAATGATTCTAAGGCTGAAACTCCAGTACTTTGGCCACCTCATGAGAAAGGTTGACTCATTTGAAAAGACTCTGATGTTGGAAAGGATGGGGGCAGGAGGAGAAGGGGATGACAGAGGATGAGATGGCTGGATGACATCACTGACTCGATGGACATGAGTCTGAGTGAACTCCGGGAGTTGATAATGGACAGGGAGGCCTCACGTGCTGCAATTCATAGGGAGACAAAAAGTCGGACACGACTGAATGACTGAACTGACACAAACTGAAGTATGTTCTCTGAAAACCAAGATGTGAAGCTAAATTTTAAAAATGGGATATTTGTTTGCAAATTTGTCAATGTGCGAAAAATTAAACAAGACATTCCTAAAGAACCAATATTTCAAAGGGTAAGTCACATGGGAAATTATATAATTCTGTGAGGTGAATATAAATGAAATCACTTTTCGCAAATCATCAGATCCTGCGAAAGTACATACCTGCAGTTATATTCCTCCTGAAAAACATACTGCTACCTCTAGACAGCAAAATTATATAGCTAAATTTTTGACATATACATATGCATGTTTGTGTGTAGCTATATATAAACTAATAGTTGCCCAGATAATACTAGTACTAAGGAAACTGTCTTCTAATGTAGAGGTCATAAGACATGCAGGGTCAATACATGAATTGGGAAGATCTCCTGGAATTAAGAATGACAACCCATTCCTATTTTTTAACCTTGAGAATCCCATGGATTGAGAGTATAAGATAGTGACAGTCTGTGTGATACAGAGTGTCAGACAGGAGGGTAGTGACATAACACATGACATATCACTTGAACGGGTATATATAATATAGATATATAGATAAATATATGTACACTACACTACACTCCTACATATATATAAATGTAGGAGTGCAGTGACATAACACATGAAATATCACTTGAACAGGTATACACACACACACACACACACACACACACACACACATACATATATGTTGTTGTTGAGTCACTTCAGTCTTGTCTGACTCTGTGCGACCCCATAGATGGCAGCCCATCAGGCTTCCCCGTCCCTGGGATTCTCCAGGCAAGGACACTTAAGTGGGTTGCCATTTCCTTCTCCAATTCATGAAAGTGAAAAGTGAAAGTGAAGTCACTCAATCGTGTCTGACCCTCAATGACCATATACATAACACTTGTTCCTTTCATATATTACCAATGACATGCTCAAAAACAACAACAAAAAAACAAACAAACAAACAAACAAACAAAAAACAGTTCACTACTTTTTCACTTCAGTTGCAGAGTCGTGTCCGACTCTTTGCAGCCCTATGAATTGCACCATACCAGGCCTCCCTGTCCATCATCAACTCCAGGAATTCACTCAAATATATGTTAATCGAGATGATGATGCAATTGACACATCTCATCTTCTATTGTTCCCTTCTCCTTCGGATCCAAATCCCTCTCATCATCAAGGATTTTTATGAGTCAGGTCTTTGCATGAGGTGGCCGAAGTACTGGAGTTTCAGCTTTAGCATCAGTCTTTCCAAAGAACACCCAGGACTGATCTCCTTATGGATGGACTGGTGGGATCTCCTTGCAGTCCAAGGAACTCTCAAGAGTCTTCTCCAACACCACAGTTCAAAAGCATCAATTTTTTTGGCATTCAGCTTTCTTCACAGTCCAACTCTCACATCAATACATCACCACTGGAAACACCATAGCCTTGACTAGATGGGCTTTCGATGGCAAAGTAATGTCTCTGCTTTTTAAAATGCGATCTAATTTGGACATAAATTTCCCTCCAAGAAGTAAACGTCTTTTAATTTCATGGCTGCAGTCATCATCTGCAGTGATTTTGGAGCCTAAAAAAATAAAGCCTGACATTGTTTCCACTGTTTCCCCATCTATTTCCCATGAAGTGATGGGAGCAGATGCCAAGATCTTCGTTGCAGTATGTTGTGCTTTAAGCCCAGTTTTTCACTTTCTTCTTTCACTTTAATAAAGAGGCTTTACAGTTCCTCTTCATTTTCTGCCATAAGGGTGGTGTTATCTGCTTATCTAAGGTTATTAATATTTCTCCTGGCAATCTGGATACCAGCTTCTGCTTCTTCCAGCCCAGAGTTTCTCATGTTGTACTCTGTATTCAGGTCAAATAAGCAGAGTGGCAATATACAGCCTTGACATCCTCCTCTTTCTATTTGGAAACAGTCTGTTTTCCATGTCCAGTTCTAATTGTTGCTTCCTGACTTGCAATACGGTTCTCCAGAGGCAGGTCAGGTGGTCTGGTATTCCCATCTCTTTCAGAACCCTTCACAGTTTACAGTGACCCACACAGTCAGAGGCTTTGGCATAGTCAGTAAAGCAGAATATATGTTTTTTCTTGAACCTTCTTGCCTTTTAAATGATCCAAGATTGTTGGCATTTGGATCTCTGGTTCCTCTCCCTTTTGTAAAACCAGTTTGAACACCTAGAAGTTTATGGTTCATGTATTGCTGAAGCCTATCTTGGAGAACTTTGAGCATTACTTTATTAGGAAGTGAAATGAGTGTAATTGTGTGGTAGTTTGAGCATTCTTTGGCACTGTGTTTCTTTGGGATTGGAACGAAAACTGACCTTTTCCAGTCGTGTGGCCAGTGCTGTGTTTTCCAATTTGCTGACATATTGAGTGCAGCACTTTCACAGCATCATCTTTCAGGATTTGAAATAGATCAACTAGAATTCCATAACTTCCACTAGCTTTGTTCATAGTGATTCTTTCTAAGGCCCACTTGACTTCACATTCCAGGATATCTGGCTCTAGGTGAGCAATCACTCGATCATGAATATCTGGGTCTTGAAGATCTTTTTTGTACAGTTCCACTCTCTATTCTTGCCACCTCTTCTTAATATTTTCTGCTTCTGTTAGGTCCATACCATTTCTGTCCTTTATCAAGCCTATCTTTGCATGAAATGTTCCCTCGGTATCTCTCATTTTCTGGAGAGGATCTCTAGTCTTTCCCATTCTTTTGCTTTCTTCTATTTCTTTGTATTGATCGCTGATGAAGGCTTTCTTATCTCTCCTTGCTAATCTTCTGTGAACTGCATTCAGATGCTTATATCATTCCTTTCTCCTTTCCTTTTCACTTCTCTTCTTTTCACAACTATTTTTAAGGCCTCCCCAGACAACTATTTTGATGTTCTGCATTTATTTTCCATGAGGATGGTCTTGATCCCTGTCTCCTGTACAATGTCACAAACCTCTATTCATAGTTCATCATGCACTCTATTTATCAGATCTAGTCCCTTAAACCTATTCCTCACTTTCACTTATAATCATAAAGGATTGGATTTAAGTCATACCTGAAAAAGTTGTCTTAAAGTTTACCATTCAGAAAACTAATATCATGGCATCTGTTCCCATCACTTCATGGGAAATAGATGGGCAAACAGTGTCATACTTCGTTTTTTTTTTTTTTTTTTTTTTTTTTGGTGAGTGGGGGGCTCCAAATTCACTGCAGATGGTGATTGCATTCATGAAATTAAACGATGCTTACTCCTTGGAAGGAAATTTATGACCAACCTAGATAGCATATGCAAAAGCAGAGATATTACTTTGCCAACAAAGGACCATCTAGTCAAGTCTATGGTTTTCCCAGTAGTCATGTATGGATGTGAGAGTGTGCTGTGAAGAAAAGTGAGCATGGAAGAATTGATGCTTTTGAACTGTGGTGTTGGAGAAGACTCGTGAGAGTCCCAAAGACTTCAAGGAGATCCAACCAGTATATTCTGAAGGAGATCAGCCCTGGGATTTCTTTGGAATGAATGATGCTAAAGCTGAAATTCCAGTACTTTGGTCATCTCATGCGAAGACTTGACTCATTTGAAAAGACTGATGCCAGGAGGGATTGGGGGCAGGAGGAAAAGGGGACGACAGAGGATGAGATGGCTGGATGGCACTACCGACTTGACAGATGTGAGTCTGAGTGAACTCTGGGAGTTGGTGATGGACAGGGAGGTCTTGTGTGCTGCAGTTCATGGGGTCGTAAAGAGTCGGTCACGACTGAGTGACTAAACTGAACTAAATGTGCGGAAAATTATACAGCACATTTTGAAGGGCTCGATGAGGCAAAAAATAACTCACAGGAGAAATAAGAACATATTCTGAGATTATTTAAAATGAAAATCCAATGTAGAAACTCATCAGATACAGCAGAAGAACCCATATATATGTAAGCTTATGTAAAAACAAAGCTCTCCAGTTCTGGGAAGAAGCTGATGCTTTCTTCAAAAGCTGAAAAAAAAAAAAAAATAAAATCCAATTTCACAGCAAGAAAAATGAGGAAATGAACAAATATTAATATGGGTTTTCAGTTCAGTTCAATCACTCAGTTGTGTCTGACTCTTTGCGACCCCATGAATCGCAGCATGCCAGGCCTCCCTGTCCATCATCAACTCCTGGAGTTCACTCAGACTCACGTCCATCGAGTCAGTGATGCCATCCAGTCATCTCATACTCTTTCATCCCCTTCTCCTCCTGCCCCCAAACCCTGGCAACATCAGAGTCTTTTCCAATGAGTCACTTCTTCGCATGAGGTAGCGAAAATACTGGAGTTTCAGCTTCAGCATCATTCCTTCCAAAGAAATCCCAGGGCTGATCGCGTTCAGAATGGACTGGTTGGATCTCCTTACAGGCCAAGGGAGTCTCAAGAGTCTTCTCCAACACCACAATTCAAAAGCATCAATTCTTTGGCTCTCAGCTTTCTTCACAGTCCAACTCTAACATCCATACATGACCACAGGAAAAACCATAGCCTTGACTAGATGGACCTTTGTTGGCAAAGTAATGTTTCTGCTTTTCAATATGCTATCTAGATTGATCATAACTTTTCTTCCAAGGAGTAAGCATCTTTTAATTTCATGGCTGCAATCACCATCTGTAGTGATTTTGGAGCCCACAAAAATAAAGTCTGACACTGTTTCCACTATTTCTCCATCTATTTCCAATGAAGTGATGGGACCAGATGCCATGATCCTCGTTTTCTGAATGTTGAGTTTGAAGCCAACTTTTTCACTCTCCTCTTTCACCTTCATCAAGAGACTTTTAAATTCCACTTCACTTTCTGCCATAAGGGTAGTGTCATTTGTATATTTGCAGTTATTGATATTTCTAAGTTAATATAAATAGAAAAAAAATACAGAAAATTGAACACAAAACAAAAATACACAATACAAAATTACAAAAATAGTAATAAGAATATTAGGTAAGCTAAACAATGAAAAAAGCAGATTTAGTTACTAAAATGAGAATGAATAAGATGTCATTGCTACTAAACATACTAAAAAAGGAGGAAATTGGGTATTTAGAGCAGGTATATCTGTCAACAAAAGTCTCAAACTATGTGAAGCAGTCAAATTGCTAGAATAAGAGTACTAAAACAATTTTAAATAATGGGGGAAAAAAAAAGAAACGAACATGTTCATTAAAAAAGGAAGTTTAATTGGTAATCCCATTGTTTGTAAATAAGCCCTTAGAACCAGATTTTTTTTTTTTTTTTTTTTTTTAATGCTGTACTATTCAGGTCGGTGTGTGCCCAATATGCTACTGGAGATCAGTGGAGAAAGAACTCCAGGAAGAATGAAGACATGGAGCCAATGCAAAAACAATACCCAGTTGTGGATGATAGAAGAAGCAACATCCGATGCTTCAAAGAGCAATATTACATAGGAATCTGGGTCACGTCCGTAAATCAAGGCAAATTGGAAGTCGTCAAACAGGAGATGGCAAGAGTGATTGCCATATTCTAGGAATCAGCGAATTAAAATGGACTGGAATTGGTGAATTTAACTCAGATGATCATTTTATCTCCAAGTGTGGGCAAGAATCCCTTAGAAGAAATGGAGTAGCCATCATGGTCAACAAAAAATCCGAAATGCAGTATTTGGATGCAATCTCAAAAATGAGAGAATGATTTCTGTTTGTCCAAGGCAAATCATTCAATATCACAGTAATCCAAGCCTATGCACCAGCCAGAAATGCTGAAGAAGCTGAAGTTGAATGGTTCTATGAAGAACCACAAGACCTTTTAGAACTAACAACCAAAAATATATCCTTTTCATTATATTGGACTGGAATGCAAAAGTAGGAAGTCAAGAAACACCTGGGATAACAGGCAAATTTGGCCTTTAATACAGAATGAAGCAGGGCAAAGGCTAATAGAGTTTGGCCAAGAGAATGCACTGGTAATAGAAAACACTCTCTTTCAACAACACAAGCAAAGACTCTACACATGGACATCACCACAGGGTCAACACCAAAATCAGATTGATTCTATTCTTTCCAGTCAAAATGGAGAAGCTCTATACAGTCAGCAAAAGCAAGATCAGGAGTTGACTGTGGCTCAGATCATGAACTTCTTATTGCCAATTTCAGATTTAAATTGAAGAAAGTAGGGAAAACCCCTAGACCATTCAATTCATTTCAGTTCAGTTCAGTCACTCAGTCATGTCTGACTCTTTGAGATCCCATAAATTGCAGCACACCAAGCCTCCCTGTCCATCACATTTTTTCAAATGTCCCTCCCATTATTGATTTCAATTTACATGGCTTGGATGACAGATATCATATTTTGTATGATTTACATTATTAATGATTATTCCATGGCTTAATATGAACCCAATTATCAGGAATTTTCTGGATATTATTCCTTGTGCAGTTGAGGCAGATGTGTATTCTTCTGTTTCTTTTTTTGTGGAATGTTCTGCACATCTGTGTTTGGTCCACTGGATGTATTGTTGTTTAGGTTTTCTCTTCCCTCAGTGGTCTTATCTTCTTCTTGAATAATTTGAATATTTATTGCTGGATATTTATTTTTGGCCTATATTTCTTGCTCATGTTTGTCAGTTTCTGGACTTCATGTTAGCCTAAAGGCAGATAAACCATTCAAATATTAGTTAACTGTAAGGCTTTGATGTTGTGAACTTGTGTGTGTGTGTGTGTGTGTGTGTGTGTGTGTGTGTGTGTGTGTGTGTGTGATACCCATATATCACTAATATAGAGATACTATGAAACATATATAATTAATATAATCCTTGGAATGACTGATACTGAAGCTGCAACTCCCATATTTGGCCACCTGATGTGAAGAACTGACTCATTAGGAAGACTCTGTTGCTGGGAAAGATTGAAGACAAAAGGAGAAGGGAACCACAGAGGGTGTATGGTTGGATGGCATTAACAATTTCAGTTCAGTTCAGTTCAGTCGCTCAGTCGTGTCCGACTCTTTGCGACCCCATGAATCACAGCACGCCAGGCCTCCCTGTCCATCACCAACTCCCAGAGTTCACTCAGACTCACGTCTATTGAGTCAGTTTTGCCATCCAGCCATCTCATACTCTGATTATTATTAATAAGGACACTTTTATAAAAAAGTCAATCAATAATGAGTAATGCAATAACTGACATCAAAAGCACTCTGGAGACAACTAACACCAGGATAATTGAGGCGAAAAGATAGGATACGTGAGGTGGAAGATAGAATGGTAGAAATGAATGATGCAGAGAGGAAAAAAGAATTAAAATAAATGAGGAAACCTCAGAAATCTCTGGGACAATGTTAAACGCCCCAACATTCAAATGATAGAAGTCCCAGAAGAAGAAGACAAAACGAAAGTCCATCATGAAATACTTGAGGAGATAATAGTTGAAAAATTCCCTAAAATGAGGAAGAAAGAACCACACAAGCCCAAGAAACGCAGAGTCCAGAACAGGGCAAACCCAAAGAGAAAAAAAACCATATTAATCAAAGAACACATATTAATCAAATCAACGAAGCTCAAACACAAAGGGCAAATATTAAAAGCATCAAGGAAAAAGCCACAAATAATACACAAGGGGATTCACATAAGGATTACAACTGATCTTTTAATAGAAACCCTTCAGCCCAGAAGGGAATGGCAAGATCATGGCATCCGGTCCCATCACTTCATGACAAATAGATGAAAAAAAAAAAAAAAAAAGTGTAAACAGTGACTGACTTTACTTCTTTGAACTCCAATACCACTCAAGATGGTGACGGTAGCCATGAAATTAAAAGACACTTACTCTTTGGAAGAAACGTTATGGCAAACCTAGACAGCACATTAAAAAAAATAAATTAAAAAACAAAACAAACAACAACAAAAAAAACACACAGATAAATTATTTTGCCAAGAGAGGTCTATCTCATCAGGCTATGGTTTTTCCAGTAGTCATGTATGAATGTGAGCATTGGAATGAAAAGAAGGCTGAGCACCGAAGAATTGATGGTTTTGAACTGTGATGTTGGTGAAGACTCTTGAGAATACCCTGCACTGAAAGGAGATCCAACCTGTCCCTCCTAACGGAAATCAGTCCTAAATATCCATTGGAAGGACTGATGAAAGTCCAATACTTTGGCCACGTGATGCAAAGAGCTGACTCTTGGAAAAGACCCTGATGCTGGGAAAGATTGAAGGCAGAAGGAGAAGGGGACGACAGAGGATGAGATAGTTGAATGACATCACCGACTCAAGGGGATGAGTTTGAGTAAACTCTGGGATTTGGTGATGGACAGGGAGACCTGGAGTGCTGTGGTCCATGGGGTCTTAAAGAGTTGGACACGACTGAGTGACTGAACTGAACTGAAATGAATTAAAGTGATGAAAGAGGAAAACCTACAACCCAGATTACTGTACACAGCAAGGATCTCATTCAAATATGAAGTAGATATCAGAAGCTTTACACACAGGGAAAAGCTGAGATAATACAATGCCACCAAATCAGCTCTTCAACAAATGCTAAATGATTTTTTTTTTCTAGACAAGAAACAGAAAAGGTTTATAAACTCAAACCCAAAACAACAAAGTAAAAGGCAACAGGATCATACTTATCAACAATTACCTTAAATGTAAATAGATCAAGTGCCCCAACCAAAAGACAAAGACTGACAGAACTGATACAAAAACATGACCTTTATATATGCTGTCTACAAGAGACCCACCTAAAAACAAGGGACACACACGGACTGAAAATGAAGGGGTGGAAAGTGATATTTCACACAAATGGAGACAAAAAGAAAGCAGGAGTAGCAATACTCATATCAGATAAAATATACTTTAAAATAAAGTGTGTGAAAGAGATAAAGAAAGACAATACACAATGATCAAAGGATCGATCCAATAAGATATAACAGTTATAAATATATATGCACCCAACATAGGACCACTGCAATATGTACCACAAATGATCAGTATTATAAAAGGGGAAATTAACAGTAACAAAATAATAATGGGATACTTTAATACCCCACTCACACCTATGGGTAGAAAAATTAAACATAAAATTAAAAAGGAAACAGCAACTTTAAATAAAGCAATGGGGCAGTTAGACCTGATTGATATCTATAGGACATTTCACCCCCAAACAAGGAATTTCAACTTTTTCTCAAGTGGACATGGAAGATTCTCTAGGATAGATCACATCTTGGGCCATAAATGTAGCCTTGGTAGAAAGTAACAGAAATCACTTCAAGCATCTTTTCTGATCACAATGTGGTAAGATTAGAGGTCAACTACAGGGAAAAAAAACAAAAAGCAAAAACAAAACAAAACATATGGATGTTAAAGAACACGCTCCTGAATATCCAACAAATAACAGAAGAAATCAAAATACCCATAGGAATCAATGAAAATGAAAACATGACAAGCCAAAACCTATCAGACTCAGTAAAACAGTGCTAAGGGGAAGGTTCAGAGCAATACAAGCTTACCTCAAGAAACAAGATAAACCAAATAAGTGACCTAAAGTTACACCTAAAGCAATTAGACAAAGAATAAATGAAGAAACCCAGGGCTAGTAGAATAAAAGAAATCATAAAAATTAGGGCAAAAATAAATGAAAGAGACACAAAGGAGACTATAACAAAAATCAACAAAACTAAAAGCTTGTTCCTTGAAAGGATGAATAAAATAGATAAACCATTAGCAAGACTCATCAAGAAAAAAAAAATGGAGAAGGATCAAATCAACAGAATTAGAAATGAAAGTGGAGAAATAACAACAGACAACACAGAAATACAAAGGACCATAAGAGAATACTATCAGCAACTATATGACAATAAATGGACAATTTGAAAAATAGACAAATTCTTAGAAAAGCATAACCTTCCAAAACTGAACCAGAATGAAATATAAAATCTTAACAGACCCATTACGAGCATGATAATCAAAACTGTAATAAAAAAATATTCCAATAAACAACAGTCCAGGACCAGATAGCTTGACGGGGGAAATATACCAAAAATTTAGAGAAGAGCTAACATCTATCCTATTCAAATTCTTCCAAAAATTGCAGAAGAAGGTCGAATTCCAAACTCCTTCTAGGATGTCATCATCACTGTAATACCAAAACCAGAAAAGGATATCACATAAAAAGAAAAGAAAAGAAAAGAAAACTACAGGTCAATATCACTGATGAACATAGAGGAAAAGTTCTCAACAAAATTCTAGCAGACTCTAACAACAAATTAAAAGATCATACACCATGTCCAAATTGGCTTTATCCCAGGAAAGCAAGGATTCTTCAATATTCAAAACTCAATCAATGTGCTACACCACATTATCAAATTGAAATGTAAAATGCATATGATTATCTCAATTGATGCAGAGAAAGCTTTTTACAAAATTCAACATCCATTTATGATATAAACCCTCCAGAAAGCAGGCATAGTAGGAACATACCTCAACATAATAAAAGCCATATGTAATAAACCCACAGCAAACATTATCCTCAATGGTGAAAAATTGAAAGCATTTCCCCTAAAGTCAGTAACAAAGACTATGGGTCCCACTGTCACCACTACTATTCAACATACTTTTGGAAGATTAAACAACAGTGAACAGAGAACAAAAAGGAATAAAAGGAATCCAGATTGGAAAATAAGTAAAACTCTCACTGTTTGCAGAAGACAAGATCCTCTTCTAGAAAACTCTAAAATCAACACTAGAAAATTTATAATCAATGAATGCAGTAAAGCTCCAGGATATAAAATTAACACAGAGAAATTCCTTGCATCCCTATACACTAACAGTGAGAAAACAGAAAGATAAATGAAGGAAACAATTCCATTCAACATTGCAACTAAAAGAATAAAATACTTAGGAATAAATCTACCTAAAGAAACAAAGGGCCTATATATAGAAAACTATAAAACTCTGAGGAAAGAAATAAAAAAGGACACAAATAGATGGAGATATACCATGTTCATGGATTGGAAGAATCAATATAGTGAAAATGAGTATACTACCCAAAGCAATCTATAGATTCAATGTAATCCCTTTCAAGTAACCAAGAGTATTTTTCAGAGAACTAGAACAAATAATTTTACAATTTGTATGGAAATACAAAAACCCTCAAATAGCCAAAGCAATCTTGAGAAAGAAGAATGGAACTAGAAGAATCAACCTGCCAAAATTCAGGCTATACTGCAAAGCTACAGTCATCAAGACAGTATGGAATGGGCACAAAAACAGAAATATAGATCAATGGAAAAAAAATAGAAAGCCCAGAGATAAATCCACACACCTATGGACACCAGAGCTTTTACAAAGGAGGCAAGAATAATGTAAGACCAGAAACTATACACCTCCTAGAAGAAAACATAGGCAATACACTCTCTGACATAAATCACAGCAGGATCCTCCATGACCCACCTCCCAGAGTAATGGAAATAAAAATAAAAATAAAAATAAACAAATGGAACCTAATCAAACTTAAAAGCTTTTGCACCATGAAGGAAACTATAATCAACGTGAAAAGGCAGCCTTCAGAATGGGAGAAAATAATAGCAAACAAAGCAACTGGCAAATAATTAATCTCAAAAATATATAAGCAACTCCTGCAGCTCAATTCCAGAAAAAATAAACAATGAAAAAAAAATGTGCCAAAGAACTAAATAGACATTTCTCCAAAGAAGATTTGCAAAGTGAAAAGATGCTCAATATCACTCATTATCAGAGAAATGCAAGTCAAAACCGCTAAAACCAACTGGGACAGTACAGAAATGATTGGGTTAAAAATCATACAGTGATAACCAAGCCACAGAGGGCTGAACACCTATTGTGCCTATGTCAATACACTTCTTTGGTGAAGTGTCTATTTAAGTCTCTGGCTCATGTTTTAAGTGGGCTGTCTGTTTTCATAGTGTTAAATCAGAAAGTTCTTTATACATTCTGGATGCAAATCATTTGTCACACAAAGGATCTGCTCCTAGAGAAAAAGTTATCTTCTCCTAGCAGTGACTTGGCCACTGGAAAATAACAGCTTGACAGTATTTTCTTTAGTGAATAGACTCTCTTGACCACCTTGCAATATCAAACTATAAAATGGGAAATGGACAGTCGTCAAATCTGTGGAAGAAAAAGACCAGATCTAGGAGTTGTGTGGTCCACCAGGACCTCTGGAAAGCCAGAGCCATGACTTCTTAGAGGAAATGTGGCCCTGACACAGCCATAAGAAACCCAGAGAAGCAAGAAGAGAAGAGCTGCCAATTAGAACCTACGATAATATGCACACTGAAGAAATGCTCTTGGGTGGGGGTCAGTAAATGAAGAAAATATCTCAGGGGCATTAGGAAAACAAAAATGCCTGGCAAGCACATAACTTCCAGACACACTTTCAGCCAGATAATCTCACTTTGTAGGACCAATATCAAGCTGGTGTCAAAAATGCAAGCTGGTGTCGTCCCAGCTTGCACAAATTCAGTATGTCACTTCTATATGCACCTTAAAGCATGCACACTGTGCAAGTGGAGATTTCACCATGAGTGAACACAGCTGGGTGAAAGTCCATCATTTCACACCTGGTCTTTAAACCAAATGGACAATTATTCTCCTTTCTTAACATATTAATAAATAATGTTCATCCTCATGATTTTTTGCTGGGTTAGGGGTCATCCTTAAAGGTCAGACACAATGAATGGCTCAAAATTTCCAGATCCACGGTAGAATACAGCTGCCCAGTGCCTCCCGTGATACACATGTGCACTTGCACCATGAGGCCCCCCAACACCCACTCCTCCACCCACCCCCACCCATGGCTAACTCCCAACCTAAGTGGACTTCTTAGACACTCTGTTGCTTCCCATGTGGAGAACAGGTTTCATTACCTGCACTCAGGGCCAGCAGAGACCACGTGGGTGACCCTGTCTGAATGGACAGGGTGCACCTGAGCCCCCATGCCACGTGGAGACACATTGGGGTGCCGGGGGTCGACAGGGTGTAGTGTGGCGGGGGCAGTCTGTTCAGCATTCCATGGAAACCTAAGAATTAACTCAACCAAAATGCACACACAGGAAGTTATTACTTTTCTGACTGCCACCTGGCAGTGAGAGGAGGACCCCCTTCCTTCCACCTCCCCAATAAACAGGAAGTAAATACAGGCTGTGGTTTTTCAGCTACATCTACAGGACTTGAGCTGATGGTGGCACCAAACACATTCCCATGCTCCTCCTCCAGGGAGGGCCGAGTGTGAGCTGGGTGCACCCTCATTTGCCTTTTTCTGGATGAAGGCTGTCAGTGACTTCAGCTACTCCTCACCCAGGTATATTTTGTCATCCAGCTCAAGCTTCTTGATGACAAGTGCTGACTTCATCTTGACAAAGTGCTCCTAGTCTGCCAGGCTCTCGGGTCCCAGGTAGCTGGTCCGGATGTCAAAGACAAAGCCCCCTCAGCAGTCCAGGTTCTCCTTCAGCTCCCTGGTGTCCTCCTGCTGCTGGATCAGGACACTTCTCAATATGCTTCTCGAGCTGGGATTGCTGGACCGACGGAAGATGTACAGGCCTGCTGGGGACCAGTGGGGGGCTGGACAGTGCCTCCCACTGCCTGTGCAGGGAGGTTCCTGGATACACCCCAGCAGAAGGAACCAAGATACACATGAGAATTTCTAAACAAAATACAATAAAACACAAAAGAATTTCTAAACCCTTCTGGCAGAAGGAGAGGTAGAAGGTTAAGAGGACAAAGGGTTGGAAGAAGAGAGAGGGAGGACTGGTACAGGGCCGGTTGGAGGGAGGTGGTCCAGAAGCTGCCCTGGCTCCTTACTCTGGGACACAAAGATGCCCCGAATCCTATACTGGTGTGCACAACTACTGTCCATGTCCTCACATAACCTGCTGTGAAAAGAAAAGAGGGAGTGAGCAATGGCATTAAATCGTCTCCAAGTTGTGGCTGGCTGACACCAAGGAACAACCTGTACTCAGTCCCAGTTTCCAAAGCCAGCAGAGTCTCCCATTCCTCTGCCACCTAGTGACCTGAATGGCCTCCCCCAGCCCCAGTGGAGCATCATGGTGTAGGGGATCCCAAAGGAGAGGCCAGAGGCACAGGACTGCTCCTTGGTGGGTGGGGGAGCTGAAAACAGAAACTGCTTCCCTGGTGCAGAGCCTGGGAAGGATCCCATGGCCTGCTACAACTTTTAGGGCTGCCTGCCCCCTGCTAGAGGACACCCTGACCTTTCAGTTGAGTGAAAGGAGAGTTAATTGCAATTAATTAATTCCAACCAAAAGATAAAGAGACCTCAACTGATTCTCAAAATGGGGCTACAGAAATCAGTTAGGAGGTTTCTGTAGAGAGATTTCTGTGGAGACTAGCAGCCACAGACTGGAGGGAGGGTGTCCTGTGTTCACAACTGCCCATGTGTCCTGCTTTCTATCTGGAAAGACAGAGGAGCCTCCCACTGCCTGATACTGCATCTTTGCCCTGGTTATGCTGCCTGTCACTGATGGTTTCCACCAACGCTGATCACAGTGGATGATGGGCCCCTACACTGAACTTGGAGGAGGCCATGGATCACCACTGCCTCCAGATCTAGGAAGGTGAGGCTTATCAAGCACACACACTACGGACTTAACATGTAGACCCCAAGTGAAACAGTGAAGGCTCAGGGCCCAGGAGGACCACAGGCATGGTGCCCCGCAGGGGACTCCTTCAATGTTTTGGATACTAACTAAGCCTGTTGATGGCATCACTGACATGACAGACATGAGTATAAACATATAAAATGATGCTAGAATGTTCCAGCCACATGATGTGAAAAACTGACTCATTGGAAAAAAAACCCTAATGCAGGGAAAGATTGAAGGCAGGAAGAGAAGGGGCAAACAGAAGATGAGATGGTTGGATGGCATCACCAACCCAATGGATGTGAGTTTCAGTAAAACTCTGGAAGGTAGTGATGGACAGGGAGGCCTGGAATGCTACAGTCCATGAAGTGAAGTGAAGTCGCTCAGTCATATCCTACTCTTTGCGATCCCATGGACTGTAGCCTACCAGGCTCCTTGGTCCATGGGATTTTCCAGGAAAGAGTACTGTAGTGGATTGCCATTGCCTTCTCCAGGAGATCTATCCCAACCCAGGGATTGAACCCGGGACTCCCACATTGTAGGCAGATGCTTTACCATCTGAGCTAAAAAGCCAGACATGACTGGGTGACTATATAATACAGGGAACCTCGTGGGGGTCCTCCATTATGAGAAGGGTAGGAGCAAGAGAGAATAAGACCTTTTGTGACTAGCTGGACAGCCAGCCCAGCAAGGCTTCCAGATGTTCACTCCGCACCCCACAGTCCCTCCCCCACGATCCACCTATCCGCTCCCAGGGGCAGTAGCCGATCACCCGGAGGTGAGCTGTCATTCAGATTGTTGAGGGCATTCTCCATGTAGGCCAGATGTCCAGAGAGCAACAGCAGGAGGTTCATCACCTTGTCAAGGTCCCTGATGAACATGAGGAACTTGTCAAACTCATTGAGCTTATACAGGGCCTTAAACAGGGCCTCCACCTTGTTGCCCAGCACACTGTTAGCCTGCACGTCCCCCAGCAGGCTCTCCTCTGCCTCCCACAACACCTTCAGCTTGCAGCCAAGGCCCTCAGTGAGCTCCTGCAGTGTGTACAGTGTGCAGGACTCAGTCAATGCCCTGCGCACCCAGGTGCCCTCAGAACCCACCCACACCACCTGGCCTGCAGGCCATCAGAAGCTTGTTTCACATGAACAAATATCAGGCCAGCATCAAAAAAATCTACAGGCAATAAATGCTGGAGAGGCTGTGGAAAAAGTGGAAATCCTCGTGCATTGTTAGAAAGTGAAAATTGCTCAGTCATGTCCGACAATTTGCAACTTTATGGACTGTGCAGTTCATGAGATTTTCCAGGCCACGATACTGGAGTGGATAGCCTTTCCTTGCTCCAAGGGAATCTCCCCAACCCAGGTCTCCTGCCTCATGGGAGGGTTCTTTACCATATGAGCCATGAGCGAAGCTCTCTTGCACTGTAAGTGAGAATGTAAATTGGTACAGCCATTGTGGACAATAGTATGGAGGTTTCTTAAAACAACAACAACAACAAGAGAAAACTAGGAATAAAACTATGATATGATCTAGCAAATCTCAGTACTGGACATATACCCTGGAGGAAACCATGACTGAAATAGACGCATGTACTTCACTGTTCATTGCAGCACTGTTTAAAATAGCTAGCACATGGGTGGAGAAGGAAATGGTAATCCACTCCAGTATTCTTGCCTGGAGAATCCCAGGGACAAAGGAGCCAGGTAGGCTGTCATCTATGCACATGCACAAAGCCAGACATGACTGAAGCAACTTATCAGGAACACACAAAAGTAACCTAGATATCCATCAGCAGATGGGCGGATTAAGAAGGCATGATACATGTACAAAATACAATATTACTCAGCCACAAAAAGAAACACATTTGAGTCAGTTCTAAGGAGGTGCATAAGCCTAGAGCCTATCATATTGAGGTACTTAAATCAGAAAGAAAAAAAAGAAAAGAAAAGAAAGTATCATATATTAACACATGTATATGGAATCTAGAAAGATGATACTGATGAACCAATTTGCTGGGCAGCAGTGGAGATGCAGACACATAGAGAACAGATGGATAGGGGAAGGATGGTGAGACTAATGGAGAAAGTAGCATAGAGATACACACATTACAATATGGAAAAAGCCAGTGGGAATTTGCAGGATGACAGAGGAAGTTCAACACTGCCATCCTACTTCTCTCCCCTCCCCATCACAAGTGCCAATCAGAGGTCTCTGATGGGTCTCCAACCTTCCTTCCTCCTTGTCCACACATCCCAACCACTGGTCCCTGATCTCCTCTCCCAGTGTCTCTCCTCATCCTGTCTGCACTGCTCCCTGATCTCAAGTCCCTGACTTCACCTCGCAGCCCCCTTCCCCTTTGTTTATGTGGCTGTATCTGGTAGTCACTGACCTCATGTGCAAGCCCCCTCCTTCCTGTTCACACAGCTTCCAGCCACTTGTCTACTGACTTGATATGCAGTCCTCTTCCTCCTTGTCAACATAGCTCCAGACACAAACCACCCACATGCCAACCTCATCTATAGTCATTCATCCCTTTCCACCTATGTTCAGCCACAAGTCCCTGCCCTCCTCTGCAACCTTGTCCCATTCATGTCCACACAGATCCAATCACTGATCCCTGAATTCCACCCCAATAAGCGTCCTCTGTGTTCACACAGCTCCAGTCATTGGTCCCTGGACTTGTCTTCCAGCCTCATTCCTTACTGCCTGTGTGTCTGTGTGCATGTGCAGTCATATCCAATTAATTACCATTGAATAATGGGCTGTAGCCCACTAGGCTCCTCTGTTCATGGGGTTTCCCAGGCAAGAATACTGGCATGGGTTGCCACTTCCTACCCAAGGGGATCTTCCAGACTGGGAATTGAACCTGCACCTGCTGCATTGGCAGGCATATTCTTTAACACTGAGTCACCTGGGAAGCCCTGCCTAAGTCTTTTTCTACACAGCTAAACCAGTGATCTTTGACCTCAACTACAATGCTCTTCATCCTTGCCCAAACAGTCCCAGGTACTGGGGCCTGACTTCATGTTCAAGCCTTCTCATCCCATTCACATAGGTCAGGCTGCTTTTCCCTGACTTTATCTCAAAACGTCCTCCTACTTGTACACACTGTTCGAGCCATCAGTGCCTGACATTATTAGTAAGCCTCCTCCTCCTTGGATAGAAAGTTCTTGCCAAGGGTCAGCAATTTTTCTTCCAGTCATCTGCTTTTCTTAACAGCTCCAACCATGATCCTTCACCTTATCTGCTAACCCTTGGGCTAACCCTTGGGCATACAGTTCCCATCACCAGTACCTGACTTTATCAATAATCCTCTCCATCCTTGTACTCAGAGCCCCAGCCACTGTTCCTGGACGTTCTTCTCCAAGTCCCCAGAGCTTCAGCCATTGGTCTCTGACCTCTTTTGCAATTCTCATCCTTGTCTCCAGATATCCAGAGACAGGGTTTCTGACCTTCTCTCAAATCTTCCAACCTACTTTTGCACATATTCCTGTGAGAACTTGATTTATTTCTCTCCATACTATCCTGCAACATGTCCATGTACCTCAAGCCAGTGGTCTGTGCCCTTTTTCCTCCTGATCTTTTTCCTCACAGCTTCATTCACTGGTCCCTGATATACTCTACAGCCCACTTCTTACTTGTCCACAATGCTCCAGCCAAGGTCCCTGACCTTCTCTCTAATATGTGGACTTCTTGTACATATAGCTCCAGCCACTGGTCTCTGATTCACACTCCAATCAATCCTCCTCTTCATTTTCCATACAACACCAGCCAGAAGTCATTAACTTCTCAATCTTTCCTTTCCTACATATCTCTCTAAATACTGGTCCCTAGCATCCTCTCAATCCTCCTGCCCCTTGTCCAGCAGCCCCAGCAACTGATCCCTAATGTTGTCTATCAATACCATATCTTGGTCTCAGTTCAGTTCAGTCACTCAGTTGTATATGACTCTTTGTCACCCCATGGTCTGCAGTATGCCAGGGGACAAATGAGCCAGGCTGGCTGCAGTCCATGGGGTTCCAAAGAGTCAGACATGATTGTGCAACTAACTTTCACTTTTTCACCCCCTTCTTCTACACACAGATTAAATAGCAAGTGCCTAGCCTACTCTCCAATCTTCCTCCTCCTTGTCCACACAGCTCCACCACTGGTTCCCAAACTGTGCTCTGTGATTCCTCCTTGTATTTGCACAGCTGAATCTATAGGTCCTTGGCCACCTGTTAAATAAATCTCCTCCTTGAAGACAAAGCTTCCATCAGTGGTTCTTTACTTAGTCTAGTGAGCTTCTCACTTTTCTACACATCTCCACCTAGTGATCACTGACCCAAAGTGCACCTGTCCTCATCCTTGTTCACAGGGGTCTGACCACCAGTCACTGCCTTGACTATGAATCATTTCTCCTTGAACACTGAGCCTCAACCGTGTTTCACAGTCTACTGTCCGAGCCTTTCCACATAGCTTCAAGTCACTGGTTCCTGACCTCATCTACCATCCTATTCTCCAAAGACAGCTAGGCACAAGTCACTGAACTTCTCTTAACTTTTCCATCCACCTAGTCCACATAAATCTGGAGAAAATTCCCTGACCTCTCCAAACTGTTCTTACTCCATCTCCAATAACTCAAGCCACTGGTCCTGGCCCTCCTTCCCATCTTATTAAACCCTGTCCACACAGCTCCAACCAACAGTTCCTGATCTTCAGGTGTTCCAGAAAAGCTGGACCCATATGTTCCTTGTAACCTCACAAACCCACCACTGTGGATGTAACTCCATGCATTGTCTTTGACCTTGTCTCCCATTACATGCTGTCTTTTCCACATAGTTCCTTCTAGTGGTCACTGACCTGAATTGCAGTTCTCCTCATCCTCGTCCACACAGCTACAGCCACCAGTCCCTGACTTTATCACCAGTGGTCCTCATACCCAAACAGAGATCTCCAGCCACTGGTCCTTGACTTCCTCTACAATACAATCCTCTCCAAGTGCATGCCACCTCAGTTATCAGACCCTGAACCCATGTGCAGTCCTCTTTCTTCTTGTCCATGTCTCCATCCTCTTCCCTGCATACCGCCCTAGACAAGTCCTTAACCTCCTCTTCAGTCTTTCCTATGCCTTTTCAACACACACCAAGCCACTGGTTCCTGACCTCCACTCCAGTTCTCCTTCTTCTTGTCCACAACATTCAGTCAAAAGTCAATCCCTCTCCAATCCTTCACCTCCTTTTCCACACAGCTCCAGCCACTGGTTTATGACCTCCTCCCTAATCTTCCTCTTTGCCTCTTATCACACCTCCAGGTGCTGGTCCCTGACTGACTCTCCATTCTGCCACCTCCTTGTCTAAACAGCATCAGCCACCAGGTCCCTGAAATGTTTTCCAATCCTACTCCTTGTCCTCGCACAACCCCATCCACAGATCTGATAGCATTGCAAGCTCCCCTGTGTCTACACAGTTACAGAAAATGGTCCCCAACTTTGTATCTCATTCCCCTTTCTCTTTGTGTAAGCAGCTTCATCTAGTGGTTACTCATCTGTACACCTGAAGAATTTATGCTTTTGAACTGTGGTGTTGGAGTAGACTCTTGAGGTCCCTTGGACTGCAAGGAGAGCCAACCAGTCCATTCTAAAGGAAATCAGTCCTGAACATTCATTAGAAGGACTGATGTTGAAGTTTAAAATCCAATACTTTGGTCACCTGATGCAAAGAGCTGACTCACTGGGAAAGACCCTTGTGCTGGGAAAGATTGAAGGCAGGAGGAAAAGGGGATGATAGAGGATGAGATGATCTGATGGCTTCACTGAGTCAATGGAGATTAGTTGGGGTAAACCATGAACTGGGGATGGACAGCGAGGCCTGATATGCTGCAGGCCATAGGATCGCAAAGAGTCGGACAAGAATGAGTGACTGAACTGAAGTGACCTGACCTGCAGTCCTCCTCATTTCCAACCACACAGTCTCACCCAGTGGTCTCTGAGTTATTAATTGATGAACCTCCTCATCCTTATTCACACAGATGTGGCCCCCTGTCATGGACATTATCTCCAATTGTCCTTTTTGTATACACAGCTGCAGGCCCTGGTGGAGCTCCTCCTCCTCCTTGTACAGAGAGCCTTTAGCCATCGGTTTCCTTTCCACTCCTCGGTTTCCTTTCCAGTCTTTCTCCTCTGTGTCCAAACAGCTCCAGCGTCTACACGTTCCCTCCTTCTTGTCCACACAGCCCCACCCATGGTCCCTATATTCCTATCTTCCTCCTTAACCAAATGGCACCAGCCACAGCCACTTGAGTTCATCTCCAGACCTCCTCCTTTGTCCCAAAAGCTCCAACCACTGGTCCCTGAATTCATTCATTATTGATCTTGTGCTGAGGGCTCTAACCATTGGTCCCTGCCTTTCTTCCTATCCTCTCTCTGCATGTCAACACAACTCCAGACGCTTGTTCCTTGACTTTCTCTATAAGTGTCCTCTTCCTTGTCTATGTTGCTATAACAACTGGTTCCTAACCTTGTCTCTCAAAAGCCTTCCATTCTGGAGACACAGTTCTATCTAGTGGACACTGGCCTGAACTGCATTCTTCCTCAACCTTGTCCCCACAGTCCCTGTCATGGGTCCCTGATTTGATCTACAAATCCCCTCATCCTTCCTCACATAGGTCCAGCCACTTGTCTCTGATTTTATATCCAATCTTCCCTCCTCATCTACACAGCAACAGCTACAGGGCTCTGAACCCCTCTCCAGTCCTCCTCTTCCTAATATACACAGCTCTAGTCACTGGTTCCTGATCGCCTCTCCAACCTTTCTCCTCCTTGTCCACAAAGTTCTAGCTACTGGTCCCTGACCTCCAGTCAAATCTTCCTCTTTCTAGTCCTCACAGTTCCAGCCACTGGTCCATAACTAAAATCTCCACACCACCGAACCTAATCCTTATTCACACAAGTCTGGCCATGTTGCTATTGACTTTATCCCCAGTCTTTCTCATCCTTGTATATCCAGTTCCAGCCACTTGTCCTGACTTTATCTGCAATCCACCTCATCCTTTTTCACACAACACCAGCCACAGGTCCTTTGGACTGTTATCACAAATCCTTCACCTGCTTGTTTAAACATCTCCAGACACAAGTCCCTGACCTCCTCTCTGGTCCTCCTCCTCCTTGTCCACATAGCTTCAGCCACTGGTCTAGCCACACTTCCAAACTTCCTCCTTGTCCACACAGCTCTAGCAACTGGCCCCTCACTTTGTCTCTCATTCCCCTTCCTGTTGTCTACACAGCTTCTAATTATCAATGATCTGAACTGCAAACTTCCTCATCCTTGTTTACATGGCTCTGGCCACCCTGTCCCTGAGAGTTATCTACAATTCTCTTCCTCCTTGTACAGAAAACTCCAGCAACTGGTCCTTGACTTCCTTTCCATTCCTCCAGCTCTGTATCCACACAGCTCCAGCCAACCTGTCTCTGACATCATCTCCATACCTCTTCATCCTTGTTCACACAAGTCCAGCCACTTATCGTACAACATTATAGACAATCATCCCTTGTTGTCTACACAGCTGCAGCTCAAGCACCTTGACCGTCTCTCCAGTCTTGTTCTTCTTTATCCACATGTCTCCAGTCACTGGTTTCTGACATCCTCTCCAATCATCATTTTCCTCTCTGTCCTCACAGCTGCAGCCATAGGTCTGTGTGACTTAAAGTGCAATGTTTTACATCTTTGTCCACACAGCCCCCCACACATGTTCCAAACTTTGATCTCCAATGTACCTCTTAAATTTCCATGAAGTTCCTGCCACAAGGCCCTGATTTTATGTTCAATCTTCCCTCCACCTTGTCCACACAGCTTCAGCCACTGGTACCTGCCCTCCTTTCCAATCGTACTGGTCCTTGTCCACACCATTCCAAACACTGGTCCCTGACCTCCCCTCCTAGCCTTGTCCACATAGCTTCAGCCACTGCTCCCTGACCTCATCTCCCACCCTCCTTTCTCCTTCCACCCTCTGGTCCCTGACCTACATCTACAATCCTCCATCCTTCTGTCCACAGTGCTCCCACAAGTGGTGTCTCCTGCTTTCCCAATATGTCACATATCTCCTACCCCAGGGCCTTTGTACAGTTACTCCCACATCCGCCCAGTTCCTGGCAGAACCGGACACTACCTCATATAACTCTAGGTTTTTCTGCGTCATGAGCTCATTGGAGCCTTCTCTAAAATCACACTCCTTTATGTCTGCATGCTGTCACCCAGTTTTACTTGTCTGACCAATTACATTATATATTTGAAAACGTTTCCTGTAAAATCCAGAGAGTAAATATTTTAGGCTTCAGAAGTCACACAGCCACTACTCAACATGCCTTACACCAGAGGACAAGTATAAAAGAATAAATTGGCTGTCTTTAAATAAAACTTTATTGA
Source organism: Syncerus caffer (assembly GCA_902825105.1). Classification (NCBI taxonomy): domain Eukaryota; kingdom Metazoa; phylum Chordata; class Mammalia; order Artiodactyla; family Bovidae; genus Syncerus; species Syncerus caffer. Next base: position 69,471 of record CADEAB010000073.1, on the reverse strand, counting down.
CATTAGCAGAGTGGGAGCTGTGTGTGGCCCACAGGCCCTGTATTGTGTGTTTTTGTGCTGCAAATACACAGTGCCTTCAGGGAAGGAATGACTATTTTGCATGTTGCTGCTGTGTCCCCAAGGGCCTGGGTTAGTTTCTGGAGTTGAACAGCAACTGCTTTTTGATTAGCACAGACTTTATGATCTGCTGTTGGGTTTATTACCTGATTGTAGGAATTTAAAATCGGTAGTCAAAGATGGTATAGACCCTGCTGAAGGTCATATAATTAAATCCCTTGGGTTTCAACTGGGATAGAAGTGACAGTATCCATTGACCTCAAAATAAAAGAGACTGCTGGCCAAAAAGTTCTATTGACACTGGATCTCATGACAGAGAGATAGCAAGGAGGTCCTGTGGAGAGGCCCTATTTTAGAACACAAGACTCTCCTACAAAAGGCTTCACATGGAGGCCAAAATGTCAGTATCCTGCCCAACACAAATGGCAGATGTGCAGGCCCAGGCTAAGAGTGGACCTGAGGGTCACCACCTGTCACCAGCTAGCATGTTATCATATGAATTTCAGCCTCCTTAACTTTTTCACTGACAGGTCACAGTCCAAGTCACTCCCCAAGTCCTCTTTTGGATCCTGCTGCTCTTGTAAGTCCTTCATCTTTATCAGCAGCTCCACCTTTGTGGCCTATGTTCTGTAGTAGGTGGAATTGTTGGCCAAGGGTGTGGCCTCCAGCAGGCTGGTCTCCTCCCTCCTGGGAAACCAAATGGTAGCTCTGACTGTGCCCATGGATGCACCTGAAACCTGGGCTTGGATCTGGAAATCATGTGACTGATGAAAGGACACCAGCCAGAGAGAAGAGAAAGCAGAATCAGGAACAGAGTGGGCTTTCCTGTTGGTAAAGTGGCTAAGACTCTGCCTTCCAATGCAGGGGATAAGAGTTTGATCACTTAGTTGGGAAGAGATGATCACACGTGCTAGAGAGTAAGCAAAAAAAAAAAAAAAAAATCAGTAAACCAAGCAAACAAAAGAAGTATGGAAAGGGCAGGTCCTGAGGCCAGAACTAGAAAGTGGAGTCTTTCAGTCATGTCATGTCTGACTCTTTGAGACCCCATGGACTGTAACCCCCCAGGCTCCTCTGTCCCTGGGATTTTCCAGGCAAGAATACTGGAGTTGGATGTCATTCCTTTCTCTAGGGGATCTTCCCAACCCAGGGATTGAACCGGGGTCTCCTTCATTTCAGGCAGACCCTTTACCACTTGAGACACCAGGGAATATACCCAGAAATAGAACCCCCTGCCAAATAGTACCTGAAGCCCTGCTTGTGGGGGATGAGGGTAAAGGTAGTTTTCTTGGGGAGCTTGAGGTCTATGAAGAGGTGTCTATTGCCATTGGGAGTGTAGCCACAGGCCCCAAGTTAATCAGGCATCCTTTCACCAGCAGCTGCATTTGCAGCCTCTGAGCCTCTGCCTGCTGCATGACATTCATGCTCCCACCTGCTGTCAATCAGGATGTTTACCAAGACCACATGCACCTGTATGACAGATGTAGGCAGATGCATCTTGGTGGGCAGGTGACTGAATACAAGAGGCTAGAGAGGGCCCTTTATTTTTTATTTGTGTGTGTGTGTGTGTGTGTGTGTGTGTGTGTGTAATAAAGTTTTATTAAAAAATAAAGGAGATAGAGAAAGCTTCTGACATAGGAATCAGAAGAGGGCAGAAAGAGTACCTGTTTGCTAGTGTTAACAATGAGGTTATATAATCCAAAGAATGTCTGGTGGTTGTAAAGACCTCATCAGACCTACTCCCATAATTTACATTTTAAAATAACACTGTCCTCAGGCAAGATACATCCTTGTAAAGACCAGGTCTACTCCCATAATTAACATTTTAAGATAACAGAAGGTTGAATCCAAAGACTGTCCTTAGGCAGGATACATTATTGTTAAATAATCCTAAGGAATGTGGAGAAAGAAAAAAATTTGTCCTTTCTTCCTCCTTGAGAATTCCAGATCCCTCTCTCCTTGGGGACCCCTATACTCCCTATCAACCTGCGTAGGAACTGACTCTTTCATTCCCCCCTTTTCTTTTAGGAGAATTATGTTGCCTAGAGAAAAGGGGCATCTTTCTTGTTCCATAACTGCTTCCGAACTGACAAGGGGCATTGTCCCTAAATTGGTGAGGCAACATATTCTCCTCATCCTCATATTGAGGATATCTGATCCAGGGGCCCCAAACAGTAGCTGGAGGAAGCTACAGCAGTAGCAGGAGTTTGAGCAACCATTTGTAACTTAAAAGCTTTCATGCAGCTAGAAACAAATCCAGTTATACAGTTACAGATGCAGGGAGCAAACAGCAAAAACAAAACAATCAGAATCAAAATTAAAAGTCGCTTTAGGTCCATAGTTAAAGTGCAAAGTGTTGCTCCAGTCCATTTTAGGGTTAGTAAATGTCATCAGATGAAGAAGAGGCATCGCATGTGATTGTTGTTGAAGGTATTCACAGACTTGGAGAAAGTCTTTTCCTTGAAGTGGGGATGTCCACCATGGGAAGCCTTCCACTGATGAAGAGGGGAGCACTCCACAGACCCAGCAGTTAGACCGATTGTGGAATGCAGCATAGGAGTGAGCCCAGAACAGGAAGGCATGGTCTTGAGGATCAAAAGGCATACTCAGGATTTTTGGAGTCAGCAGAAGTAGACTCACATAGATTATCAGGCCCATCCGCTGCCCTTTGTTTAAATCTAGAGCTTGGGTCAGAGCCACAAGCTCCGCTAACTGAGCACTGGTTCCCTGGGGGAGATATTTTGCTTCAAAAACCTGTTCAGCAGTCGCCATTTAGGGATGGCAGTTCTTTTGTTTGAGAGGGTCCTTTAGATAACGAAATATGTGATACTCTTAGTCATACTGTCACATCCCACGCTTGGTGTACCAGGGAGTGTTAGCCCACCAGGTTTATCTGTCTTGTGATTCACCAGGCCAGAATACTGGAGTGGGTAGCCATTCCCCTCTCAGGGGATCTTACCAAACCAGGGATTGAACGCAGGTCTCCCCTGTTGCAAGTAGATACTTTAACCATCTGAGCCACCAGGGAAGCTGTCCACCTAGTTCTCTATACAGAATGAGTTACAGCAAATTCACCACCTCAGCTAAATATGTAAAAACAGAAGGCCTTTTTTGTAAGCACATATCCTCCATAGCCTCAACTTTCACTTCTCTGTAACAAGTTTCACCTTCTCAGCACTAGTGACCTTTGACATTGGAACATTCTTTGTTGGATGGTGCTGTCCTGTGCCCCTGAAAGTAGACGAGCACCATCCCTGGCCTCCACTCTCCCAGAGGAGACAATGAGAAATGTCTCCTGACATGGCCAAGTGTTCCGAGGGCAGACAGCAGACAAGAACCGCTACCTTATGACAAAAGCACCTGTGGACATCCCTAGAAATGTAACTTTTCACATCTTTGCCCACCTGACGTTACTGCCCCACATGGACCTTTAATTTTGGGTGGGTGTCAAAAAAAAAAAAAATAACCAAAACACTTATGGAGAAATCTGTCAACAGAGAATACACATGAGAATGGATAGAGATATGTCTCAGGCCCCTTGCCCTGGAAGCCCAAGAGATTAGAACCACACACAGGGAAGGACAGGGATGGAGATGTGGTGTGCTGGTCTACTTACTTTTCTGCCGTCCTGGGCAAAGGCACTTTGGGCAGCAGCTTCCTCCATTGTTGCACTCCTTCCAGGAGGTGCTCATCTTTAGGGAAGATGCCCTCCATAGGTCCATGGTGGTTCTCATCCTTACGTCGGAGTCCAGGATGTCTGCCAGTGACTTATCACTGCCCTGGCTTTTACAGGCCAGCTCCTCTGACTTGAGGTCGTAATCGGTCCTGTATTTGGCCTCCATGGAGCTGAGTGGGAGTGGAGGCCCAGCTGTCCTTGGAGAGGGGCCCATGGTCGCCAGGCGCCTGGGGTTTGGCACCCTAGCAACTGTAGAGGCAGAACTAGGACTGTTCCAACATGCTTAGCATCTTGATTTGGTCCCACTGGAGACTGGGGGGTCAATGTTGGGGGTTTCTGGATGTGGGCCAGTGACTGACAGCTTTCCTTCTCAGGCTGGCTCTCTGAGTGCACTATCTTGATGAGCACAATCTTCACCTTGGTGTTGCTGTCCATTACCCACTTGATTCTGCCAAGACAAGAGTCATCCACTGGAGACACACTATGTGCCTAGGAATGGTTCAAGGATCAAAACTCAGATGGACAAATCAGCTGGTCCTAGGGTGGAGCCTTCCAGACAGGGGAGCCCAACTCAAAGATGGGCCCATCCAGGTCACATATTCCAGGATTGGGGAGATGAGGTCTAGGAGTTTGTGACCCCAGCCCCTCAACTTGGGCCGCTTGACCCTCCTCTGCCTCAAGGTGCTCAAATTCAGAAGGAAAATTTCAGCATCTCACCCAAGCAGGAAAACACAGGGAATGCCCCTCTTCATTGCATTATTTTCCCTCCATGTGTATAAACCCTCCCCACATACTAGTGACTTGAAGTTAAGTGAAAGTTGTTCAGTCATTTCCGACTCTTTGTGATCCCATGGACTATACAGTCCACGGGATTCCCCAGGCCAGAATCCTGGAGGGGGTAATGTTTCCCTTCTCCAGGGGATCTTCCCAAGCCAGGGATAGAACCCAGGCCTCCCAAATTGTAGGTGGATTCTTTACCAGCTGAATCACAAGGGAAGCCCAAGAATTCTGGAGTGAATGAAAGTGAAAGTGTAAGTCATTCAGCCATGTCTGACTCTTTGCTACCCCATGGACTATTCAGTCTGTGAAATTCTACAGGCCAGAATTCCATAGTGGGTACTATTTCCCTTCTCCAGGGGATCTTCCAAACCAAGGAAGAAAACCCAGATCTCCCAATTTGCAGGCAGATTTTTCAGTAGCTGGCCCACAAGGGAAACCCAACAACACTGGAGTGGATAGCTTTTCCCTTCTTCAGGGGATCTTCCCTACCCAGGGATTGAACCCTGGTATCCCACATTGTATGAAGATTCTTTACCAGGTGAGCCACAAGTGAAGCCCTACTCAACATGTATTTACATCTTTATCCCAACATTCACTTTGGGGAAAACTTGATTGGAAAAACAAACAAACAAAGCAATATAAACAAATCCTCTGCAACTTGAGATATCCATTCTGAAAAAGCAGGTCTTCAGGTCATTTCTGAGCACAACTACCTCTCCTCTTGAAACCCATGCAGACTTCCATGTTCAGGAACTTTGATAAACTGCTTGCTTTGCATGAGGACAAACCACACAGTGGACAAGACCTTATCACCACCTGGTAGCATCCATTCCAGCTGGGAAGCAGGACCCGGAGGGGTGGAGGATGTGGTGGGGCTGGGCCTGGGCCCCTCCCCAAGCTCCATTCAGGTGAGTCTGGATGGCTCTGTTCAGAGGGCCTAGTCCCCAGCAACACCTAGTCCCAAGAGAACCCTCAGTCCACAAGCCACCGTCTCTCTCTTTAGTTGCTAAGCCGTGTCTGATTCTTGTGACCCCATGGACTGTAAACCCACCAGGCTCATCTGCCCATGGGCTTCTCCAGGCAAGAATACTGGAGTAGGTTGCCATGCTCTCCTCCAGCTAATCTTCGTGACCTAGGAATTGAACCCGGGTCTCCTGCATTACAGACAGACTCTTTACTTACTGAGCTATAAGGAAAACCCCTGGTGTTCTACCCTAGGTCTGATAAACCACACTACCCAGGAGCAGATTCTCATAGCCTGAGATGCCTGATGTGACTAAATGACCCTCAAGCAGCCCTCCTGGCTCTTTCCTCACAGACACACACGCCAAACCCAGAAGCGGGATCCAGGAAAACTCCTGCCAATGCTTTTGTGATCCATCAAACCTCAGACTTGTGCCTGCTGCTGGGAATGTCCCCCACCTTGTAGCAAACACAAAAGCCAACCTCAGAATGTCCAATATTTCAAAGGAAGCTTCCTACTTTCAGAACAGGATTAGATGCATTTTTATTTGAAGTTAGTGACTACACTCTAAAAATCCCCTGTAGTGTGGGAAGGCTGCATATTCCTCTTCTCCACATCCCTGCCTTGGACTGGCATGCAATGAGACCACAGGGCTTGCCTGCTGAATTCAAGAAGCCATGTCTCATGCCCTGATCTGTGCCCTGGTTGGCTCCCCAAGCAGAGGTAACTGGAAGTGGGGAGACACGGGATACAGAGGGAGTTGAAGTAATGCTCAGGAAATTGGGCATCAGGCATACAGACAATAAAAGCTTCTGTGTGTATTAGTCACTCAGTTGTGTCTGACTCTGTGACCCCCTTGTAGCTTGCCAGGCTCCTCTGTCCATGGAATTCTCCAGGAAAGAATACTGAAATGGGTTACATTTCCTTCTCCAGGGGAATCTTAAAAATCAAGGGATTGAACCCACGTCTCCTGCACTGCAGGCAGATTCTTGACCATCTGAGCCACCAGGAAAGCACTGGGTGTCTCTGAGCTGAGCACAAACACTAGGCAGCCCAGAGGATCTGTCCCATGTGTTTCACTCACTGTCTGGTAGGTAGTTGATGATGGGCATGGAGCAGGCCTCCATTCATGAAACCTGGCTCAAAGTCCATGGTAGATGTCAAAGGGATTCCACTCTCTCAGGCTGCCACCAACCTGTAACATCGGCCCTGGTGTTGGTGACACTGAATTCGGTACATGGTTAGCCACCTTTCTTGGAAGAAAACTCCTGGGTGGCATGGATACCTGCCCCACAACTATGCTTTTATGACCAGAACCCGGCCTTCTACGATGGCCAATACAGCAAAGGACACTGGCTCAAGAAAACCTCTGTAGTCCCCGAAAATGAAAACTGGATGGGAGCACAATGGATGCATCAAGACATCCCCACTCAGTACGGTCAACAAATATTGCTGCTGCTTGTGGAAATTTTGTGTGAAGTCTGTGAAATCCTCTGAGACCCTTGAAAAAGACTGAGTGAGAAAATTCACAATTTCTCAGGCAAAAAGAAAATGAAAACCACACCTCCCTCCTCATCGGAGGTCAGGAGACCTGAGCAAACACTCAGCCACGTTCCTCAGAAGAGCTCACCATGCCCCAGACAAAAAACCAAGAGGAACAGATCAGCTTATTTACAATAGTGCCACACATTCCACTCTCCACTCAAACCATTGCACTACTTTTCCTCCCTTTCAGAGCTGCTCAATGTGCCGAACAGAAGGGATCTCTAGATGAAGCTACACTTGCTGTTCCACCCCTGGGGGAACTCAGAATGCTATCACTTAACGTCCACACTATGCTAGCTTCGGGGGTAAAATAAAGTTCAGGGACCTTCCTTGTGGCTTAGTGGTAAAATAATACACCTGCCAATGTGGGAGACACAAGTTTGAACCCTGGTCCATGGAGATCACACATCCCTCGAAGAGACAAAGCATGTGTATTGCAGCTACTGAGCTCAGAGTTCCATGACAAGAGAAGCCCCTGCTCACTGATGCTAGAGAAAGCCCTCACGACAACAGGGAAAACCCAGCAATACCAAAAGACAAGCATCTCAAACTGTAGAGCACTCTACAGTGGGGAGATGCAATAGAACGTTCCATGACAATGAAAACAGCCATACTCTGTGGTGTCCAGTGTGCCAGCTGCTAGCCCTACTGGGTGCAACTTAGCAACAGGTTTCATTTCATTGTCATTAACTTTTGAACTGTGGTATTGGAGAAGAATTTTGAGAATCCCATGGACTGCAAAGAGATCCAATCTGTCCATTCTAAAGGAAAATGGTCCTAAAAATGTATTGGAAGGACTGATGGTGAAGCTAAAACTCCAATACTTTGACCACCTGATGCAAAGAGCTGTCTCACTTGAAAAGACTCTGATGCTGAGAAAAATTGAAAGTGGGAGGAGAAGGGGATGACAGAGGATAAGATGGCTGGATGGCATTACCGGATTAATGGTCATGCATTTGAGCAAACTCTGGGAGATGGTGAAGGACAGGGAAGCCTTGTATTTGATGCAGTCTGTCAGGCTGCAAAGAGTCGGGCATGACTGAAGGACTATCACTTTCACTTTCATATTAGAAACCAGAATCTAGGAGCTGCTTCTGCAGTAGGAAATGCATTATTTTTTTCATGTTGATATATGGCAAAAACAATACAATATTGTAAAGCTATAAAAAAAAAAAAAAAAGACAGACCGTCAATGAATGATTTCTAAACAGAATGTATGTTTAACATCAGTTCAGTTCAGTTGCTCAGTCGTGTCCGACTCTTTGCGACTCCATGAATGGCAGCACGCCAGAACTCCCTGTCCATAACCAACTCCCGGAGTTCACCCAGACTAACGTCCATCGAGTCAGTGATGCCATCCAGCCATCTCATCCTCTGTAGTCCCCTTCTCCTCCTGCCCCCAATCCCTGCCAGCATCAGAGTCTTTTCCAATGAGTCAAGGCTTTGCATGAGGTGGCCAAAGTATTGGAGTTTCAGCTTTAGCATCATTCCTTCCAAATAAATCCCAGGACTGGTCTTCAGAATGGACTGGTTGGATCTCCTTGCTGTCCAGGGGACTCTCAAGAGTCTTCTCCAACACCACAGTTCAAAAGCATCAATTCTTCAGCACTCAGTCTTCTTCACAGTCCAATTCTTAGATCCATACATGACCACAGGAAAAACCATGGCCTTGACTAGACACAGGAAAAACCATAGCCTTGACTAGACGGACCTTTGTTGGCAAAGTAATGTCTCTGCTTTTGAATATGCTATCTAGGTTGGTCACAACTTTCCTTCCAAGGAGTAAGCGTCTTTTAATTTCATGGCTGCAGTCACTATCTGTAGTGATTTTGGAGCCCAGAAAAAGAAAGTTTGACACTGTTTCCCCATCTATTTCCCATGAAGTGATGGAACTGGATGCCATGATCATCGTTTTCTGAGTGTTGAGCTTTAAGCCAAATTTTTCACTCTCCACTTTCATTAAGAGGCTTTTGAGTTCCTCTTCACTTTCTGCCATAGAGTGGTGTCATCCACATATCTGAGGTTATTGCTATTTCTCCCGGCAATCGTGATTCCAGCTTGTGCTTCTTCCAGCCCGGCGTTTCTCATGATGTACTCTGCATATAAGTTAAATAAGCAGGGTGACAATATACAGCCTTGACGTACTCCTTTTCCTATTTGGAACCAGTCTGTTGTTCCATGTCCAGTTCTAACTGTTGCTTCCTGACCCGCATACAGATTTCTCAAGAGGTAGGTCAGGTGGTCTGGTTTTCCCATGTCTTTCAGAATTTTCCACAATTTATTGTGATCCACATAGTCAAAGGCTTTGGCATAGTCAATAAAGCAGAAATATATGTTTTTCTGGAACTCTCTTGCTTTTTCCATGATCCGTTGGATGTTGGAGATTTGATCTCTGGTTCCTCTGCCCTTTCTAAAACCAGCTTGATGAACAGGAAGTTCACAGTTCACTCCAAGCTGAAGCCTGGCTTGTAGAATTTTAAGCATTAGTTTAATAGCATGTGGGATGAGTGCAATTGTGCAGTAGTTTGAGCATGCTTTGGCATTGCCTTTCTTTGGGATTGGAATGAAAACTGACCTTTTCCAGTCCTGTGGCCACTGCTGAGTTCAAATTTTGCTTACATATTGAGTGAAGAACTTTCACAGCATCATCTTTAAGGATTTGAACATTTTTTTTAACATAAATCCCTAATAATTATACAGTGGAAGTGAGAAATAGATTTAAGGGACTAGACTGATGAAGTATAGATGGAGGTCCATTACATTGTACAGGAGATTAGGATCAAGAACATGCCAAAGAAAAGAAATGCAAAAAAGCAAAATGACTATCTGAGGAGGCCTTATAAATAGCTGTGAAAAGAAAGGAAGTGAAAAGCAAGGGAGAAAGGATTATATACACATTTGAATGTAGAGTTCCAAAGAATAACAAAGAGAGAGAAGAAAGCCTTTCTCAATGATCAGTGCAAAGATATAGAGGAAATAGTAGAATGGGAAAAACTAAAGATATCTTCAAGAAAATTAGAGATCCTGAGGGAACACGTCACTCAAACATGGGCTCAGTGAAAGACAGAAATATTATGGACCTAATGGAAGCAGAATGGCAATGGTACCCCACTCCAGTACTCTTTCCTGAAAAATCCCATGGACGGAGGAGCCTGAAAGGGTCACTGAGGGTTGGACACGATTGAGCGACTTCTTTTTCAATTTTCACTTTCATGCCTTGGAGAAGGAAATGGCAACCCACTCCAGTGTTCTTGCCTGGATAATCCCAGGGACAGAGGAGCCTGGTAGGCTGCTGTGTATGGGGTTGCACAGAGTCGGACATGACTGAAGCGACTTAGCAGTAGCAGCAACAGAAGCAGAAGATATAAGAGGAGGTGGCAAGAAACACAGAAGAACTGTCAAAAAAAAGATCTGCATGACCCAGATAATCACGATAGTGTGATCACTGACCCAGAGCCAGACATCCTGGAATGTGAACTCAGTGGGCCTTAGGAAGCAAGTATACACATAAACTAGTGGACGTGATGGAATTCTAGTTCAGCTATTGCAAATCATAAAAGATGATGCTGTGAAAGTGCTGCACTCAATATGCCAGCAAATTTGCACAACTCAGCAGTAGCCACAGGACTGGAAAAGATAAGTTTTCATTGCAATCCCTAAGAAAGTTAATGCCAAATAAAGCTCAAATGGTAACACAATTGCACTCATCTCGCATAGTACCAAACTAATGCTCAAAATTCTCCAAGCAGGGCTTCAACTATACATGAACCATGAACTTCCAGATGTTCAAGCTTAGAAAAGGCAGACGAACCAGAGATCAAATTACCAACATCCCCTGGGTCATTTAAAAACACGTGTGTTATAAATATTTTTATTTTTATTTCTATCTTTTCTCCTATGCTCTATATTTATCTATATCTCTATCCTTTTTCTCTCTCTCTCTCTCTTTTTTATCCTCTGCTCTCTTCTCTCTCCCTTTCTGCTCTTGCTCTGTCTGCTCTCTCGTATCACAATAAGATGGTATTCCCATCTCTTTCATATTTTCCATACTTTATTGTGATCCACACATCAAAGGCTTTGGCATAGTCAATAAAGCATTTTATATTAAAAAATAAAAGAAAAGAAAAATGCACTCCCATACAAAAATAATAATAATAAGACGAAGAAAGAAC